>QVAJ01000043.1:327669-370821 GCA_003546035.1 Mixornis gularis
AGGAAGGAAGGAAGGAAGGAAGGAAGGAAGGAAGGAAGGAAGGAAGGAAGGAAGGAAGGAAGGAAGGAAGGAAGGAAGGAAGGAAGGAAGGAAGGGTGTGAATCCTACTCAGGAACTTTGATACCAACTTATAGCAAGTAGTAGCTTTTTGAAAGGTAAAGGACAAGAATTAATTATAACATATTCCACTGAAAGAGATGAAAATACTGAAACCCTTTACCAGTAGAGGAAAATGTACAGCCTGAGTAGTACAAGTTTAATCCATTCCTATAGTAGCTTGAACTGCACTGTAATGCACTTGGATATTGAACACCAAACAGGATTTTTCCTGGTATTRGAAGTGACAACAGAAAGATATACCTGCATTTATTCAAGTGTCACTGGAACTGATAGTCAAAGGAGCAGGTGGTATATATACACAATCATTTTAGATGACTGATTTTCAACCCTGAGGGAGATGGACTGCTTCTAGACAGTCAATGAAAGGTCACTCTATCTTTCTGAGACAATTTTGCGATACTAGGGTTCATTGTTTTTCCTGGAAAATATTTAAAGGTCTATAAAAAATATTTTTAAAAGCTCTAGAAATAGGTGCTTTGGATTTTTTTTTCTCTCTCTGGGAACATAAAAATGCAATCTCTGGGGGCAGTTCAAGAAAAAAGAAATTAAAGATCAAATTAAAGAAGAAAAAAATTGGAGTGCAAAATCAGCAAAATAAGTTTTAGAAATAACTGAAGAGTGTGAAAAAAGGACTTAAAACATAATTTCCAGGTAGAACAAGGAAAACAAATGTCACAGGTAAGGCTGAAGGYGAGTTTGTTTTCTTTGATCTTCACYARAAAGGTTAACTGTGACCAGAATTTTTAAAATTAATTTTAATGAAGGGTAGATATTCAAGYCCAAAGAAGGGAAGGACAAGTTAAATAACATTCAAATAAGATCAATAYGTTCAAGTTAACAAGGCTTTGCAAAATCCATCTGAGAACTAGCCAAAGCAATTTCTGAGCCATAGCMAATCATATTTGAAAATGTGTGGAAGACCAGTAAGGTCCCAGATGAGCAGAATAAATGTAGAATCTATCCTTTAAAAGGTAAAATGAAAACTCAGAGAATTATTGATGAGTCAACATAACTTTTGTCCACTGAAATATTTTTTAAAAAATATTTACAGTCAGATATCTAGAAGATAGCATTGCAATATAAAGAGCTAACACGGTTTTGACACAACAGACTTATCTAAATTCCTTCCCTGAGATAGGAAATGGACTAGCCTGTAGAGAGAAACATGATTTAGCATGTCTAAAGATTTATCATGGCTTTTGGTACACAATATTTTTCTGTAATATTTTCCTAATCAAGAGGAGAATTTTGGGTTAGGTGTTATTGCCATTAATGGGAACAGAAATGGTTGGAAGATTACTCTTTAAAGTGCTGTTGGTATTTTGCTGTCATATTATGGGCAYGTCAAAGAAGAATCCTCCAGGAATTTATCCCGGACTTGACTACAGCCAGGAGCCAAGGCCACTATTTTCAGTWATGGAAGTGGAGCTGGGCAATACACTTGCAAAATATGCAACTGTTGTAGAAATGTGGAAGACTGAAAAGATGTTCTAAGAATACCAGAGTATCTTAACACACTAGAGCCTGATAGTGACAAAAYTTTCATTGAGGTAAATGACATCATGGAAGGGGAACAGAATGGACAATGCATTCACCCATTCACGCAATAGTGCTACAGGACATGATCTGAAGTRTTCTCATGGTTTTGTCAGGAAAAAAAAAGACAGCTGATCAGATAACTGAGTGGTGTGCCCAGTCACTGTGAGATAAGCACTGTGGGATTCATTAGGGATGTAGTGTATAAGTGATTCTTGTATTTTATTGCATCCTTGCAAGAATGCAATAAAATACAAGGATCACTTATTCTGCACCAATGATATTTCAGATAGAATTTTGAGTTTAGTTTTCATTACCTYGATCTATAACAAAAATAATGAAATAAAGGAGAATCTGAAAAAGAGAGAGAATGCTAAAACACTTAGTAAATGTGGCATATTGRAAAGCTGTTGATAGGATTGAGTGTATTTCATCTAGACAAACAGATCCATCAGTTCTACATAAATTATGAAAATTTCTTGCTAAGAGGATAGTAATCAATCTCTGYCCATAAAAGATGAACAATAAGAAAACTGCTCAATAAAGTAACAGTAACCAAGAATGAAGTTGTACTTTATAAAAGTCTTTCAAAAAGCAACTCTGGAAGGCTGTCTAGGTATATTGGGCAACATCTACAAGAACTCCTACTCTTGGTGACTTAAAATTAGTAAACCTCTGAAAGAACTGGATTCTCAGTTCTCCAGGACTAGTACAAGCAGAATTGAGTGTGATGTCATTCAGTCAGTCAGGGAAAAAGGAGTCCAGGCCTAGGTGGTCCTCTGTGAATTGCCCTGTAAAAGGCATTTGAAAAGCACACAAATAGTTTTTGGATCTTCTTTGATGTAAATATTCTCCACTGGGGTTCTTAGAAAGTGAAATAGTGTTAACTCAATTAATCTCCTGTTTCAAGAGACCTAAGTGGTTTCCAAATTACTGAGTATGATCTTACTTTGCTGTTATAAATAGACAAAAATCCATTAGAGCTGGTTTTCCTTCTGTTTATTTTCCCTCATTAGATGAGTTCCATTCTAAATACTTCATAATTCATCAAAGGTGAATTTTTATCTGCTGCAAATAYGTTATTATCTGTGTGAGACAAAAAGCAAATTATAGTTCATATAGTTCACTCCTAATCAACATAATCAGGATAACCTTCAAAAGAAGGTAAATTGTGACAATTCTACTCTGAGAAGCAATTCTTCTCAAACTGTTTACAGTACCAAATGCTAGTTTCTGATGGGCAGTTAGTTATTACTGCCAGGATTTAATTTTCCTGGGAATTCTTTTGAGTGTTTTGCATCAGATGCTGAAAGCACACAATTTTAAATACAGCAAGGTACATGCTAAGTAGTTTCTTTAACCTACATTGCACTGTGAACCAGCCATGACAGATGCTGAACCTTTCCAGTGGAGTCATAAGAAGAGACCTGTGAACAAATTCTAAGCATATAGTAGAGTGGAAGGGAAGCAGTGACTGGCTGAGAGTGATGTTGATATAGAAGCTATGATGGATATYAAATGCATGTAGAAGTGTATATTTATATCTCTTTTAAATTCCACAAGAAATACTAGCTTGGAACATTTGCAGTTATGAAGATTTTTCTTAACCTGAACAGTAGCTGGTCAGTGCAGGCAGCTGAAAAAATTGTACAATGGAGAGAAAATGTTTTGGAAATAAATTTTGTACCTTTAAAGGAATTCAAGAGCAAGGGATAAGAAAACCAGAAATTATCTAGGGGACAGAGTTAAAAGTTGTTTCACTCAGTTTATACTGGCACAAACTGTAAAGCTATCAAATAATAAGTACTTCTATTTATTAATTCTGAGTGAGGTTTGATATTACACCAAGTGTTGTAGGAAGCACACTTCCTAAAAGCCTGCATAGAATCTGCCAATTTTCCTTCCGCCCCCTCCTAAAAAAGGGCACTGAAATCTCACTGCTTGAAGTCTTCCCAAGACCCCAGGAAATCAYTGAGACAGTTACCTGATACTTATGTTCATCTCCGGTTACAATGAGTACCTCTCAAAAGAGGTAGTGAATTTCTGAATGGAGTTTGCAGTAGTTAYCCTTCCTCCAGCAGAATATGCATTAGGAAGCCTGCTTAGCTGSAGAGTAGTTATTTCCTGCTAATGATTATTACACATGCTCTTGTTCTGACARTGCAAGATCACCCATTTCTGACAAGTAAACTTAAATGTCAATGTGCAATTTCCTATGCTAAGCTCTTGCCTGAGGGCAATTCTTAATACCCCAAACTTGATGAAGAAACAAGGAGGACCTGTGCAAACTGCCAGCAGAGCCCTGCAGCTGTTCTTGTCTGATTATTCTACTTTGGCATCAGCCCATTGTGTAGCAGATTTTTTGGGAGAAAGAGGGCATGATCTGTATTTAGAATAAGACAGTGAACTACCCAGCTGAAGCCCACCTGGCTGAAGCCTGGCCCTGAGGCTTGGCCTTGAGGCCCTGAGGCCTTGAAACCTGTTGCACAGTTAAAATTACTTGTGGYGCAGCAGAAATTAGATGTTAAGGTATTAATGTGAGATAGTGGGTTTTCTAGAGGTCACCGAGTGCAATTGTTAGTGGTCAGGCTTTAGCCACTTTAAGAATAAGTTAAACAGTGTGTGTTTGCATTTTTTCTCTGTGCTGTATGCCAATGAAAGTGTCACCTTAACTRTAAACTATATAGAACTGTATATAACCTGCCGTTTTAGGCAGAATAAACAGAGAACKTGTGATTAACCATATTGGTCAGACYTGCRTTGCTCTCGGCTCAACCTCTCATTATTTTTGGGAGTTTCCTTGTTACACCATTGTTACAAATTCCTAACCTCCTCTGATGGGCTGTCCACTGTGCAGATCCAGCTGTTCTTCAGTGGCCAGTCTGAGCAGAAAATGACCAACCTACAGCTCACATTGTTCTCCAAATCTCTGGAAGTCAGGCTGTACCTGATTTATTCTGGATGCCACTGTATTTCAAGACATGCTATAATAGCTTTTCCAGCAGAAATACAGCACATTCCTAATGAATCCCACAGTGTTTATCTCACAATAACTGGACACACCGCTCAGTTATCTGATCAGCAAACCCCAAGTACAGCGGTTAATTCTGAACAAAAGAGAKCCAAAATAAAGAGAGGTATATTCTGTCTTCTTAACTCCATGGAAATATAGCACACTTGAATGATAGTTTTAATTCAATTACATGAGTTTAATAAGACTGGGCAGTTTCAGGAAAGAAAAAGCATTCCTTAATGCTTTTAAAATGCTTTCATTCCTTTTTTTTTCCCTTGAAGAATGTCTTTAGCTGTGCTGCATCCTAAAGTAACCTAGTTTCTAAAGCCATCAATCTAATAAGGGGTTTTTTTGCCATTAATAATATGGCATTTGATTGAAGCAGGTTGTAATCAAATCATTCATGTAAATGAAGTACAATTTTATTTTTTAACTTTAAAAATTAAAATCTGGCAGCAGTTATGTAGCATGTATCTCTGGACATTATTTTACCTACACTACTGCTAATATTCTTACCTGCAAATAGTTGTCTTTTACAAATGTTTTATGACAAACTTAAAAGAAAAAAATAAGGAACCAACTATACAGGAAAAAAAGTTTGTTAAAGTTTTGATTCCAAAAAGCAAAAAAGCAGGAAGTGTTCATTTGTGTTTTATTTTCACACAGGTTAGAATTGTTGAAAAGAAAATTAACAAATTGGACAAAAGCCATGAAGATGATTAAGGGCCTAGAACATTTTTCATAGGAGGAGAGCCTGGGAGATCTGGCACTGTTCAGAATAAAGAAGAGAAGGATTTGGGGGATCTTATCAATGTGTGCACACATCTGATTGCAAGGAATGAAGAGCGAGCCAATGGTGTCCAGAGACAAGACTAAAGGCAACAGCAATAGTTTAGAAAACATGAAAATTCATCTGAACACAAGAAAAAAAAGTCATTGTGAGGGTGTAAAATGTTCACAGTAAAAATTGCTGGAACTGGTTGCCCAGAGAGCTTGTGGAGTCTCTGTTCATGAGGATATTCAAATCCAACTGAATATGGCCCTCAGTAGTCAGCATTAGGTGGCCCTACTTGAGCAGTGATGATTTGTACCACAAGATCTCAAGATATTTCTTCCAATCTAAAGAGTTCTGTGATTCTGTGATTCAAGTACAAGTCATAAAAACTGCAGGAAAAGGGATTCATGGCTGTTCCCTGGGAAGACTGGATGACTGCTGCAGAAAACATCCTACTGACATACTACAGAGTGACAAGGAAGTGATTAAACAGAAATATCAGAGTCAAGRAAGAGAAGTAATTGCTTCAATGTTCTTGAGGAATCTGACAGTTCTAGCCGTATGGGAATTCCAAACACAGGAGCAGATAAACACTGTTTCAGTCAAGTCAAAAAATGTGCTTTAGAATCACAGAATCATTAATGTTAGAAAAGACCTCCAAGATCATCAAGTACAACTGTTGATGGAATACCACCATGCTCACTAAACTGTATGACAAAGTGCCATGTATACTCATTTTTTGCACACTTCCATGGATGGTGGCTCTATCATTTCCCTGGGAAGGCTGTTCCAATGTTTAACCACTMTTTCAATGGAAAGAAATGTTTCCCTGATATCCAACTTGAACCTCCACGGTGGGATTTGAGGGCATTTTTCTTTGTTCTATTGCTAGTTGCCTGGGATAAGATTGCCTTTAGATGACAACATCTGTAGATCTGACCTGTAAGAGTTCATCTAATGTTAAGGAATTAAAAACTATTAATGTCCCATTAACTCAAATGTTGAAGTGCAGAAACCTTCTTACTTTAAAGTCAATGGGCAGGGAAATATTTCAGGTCTAATTGCGAGCAGAAAGAGTAAAACTCATGAAAAGAGTACGTAAAGGACAGGAGGAAATTTGACAAAGAAAATGGTTCTGCTGCCAGGGACAAAAAGAGGACAGTTAAATTTGCTATATCAGACCAACCAGGATGCTCATCTGAAAACACAGAGAACTTAAAGTAAATAAAGGAAATAGAGAAGGGGTATGTTGGGAATATATGCTGGCTCTACAGATAAGATTTTTTTTCTCCTGGTAGTTTGCACTGCCTGTTTGCCCTTCCTCTCACTGTAATAGAATTATATATTTGAGAATAGYTTTAAAGTCAAGGGCAATAATGGGGCTTCAGTGGCATGGAGAAACTGTCTGGTAAAGACCTCAGTATGTGCTACAATAATTATCTCCATTAGACTTTTATTTAGTCATGAGAACTGATGTTATCTCCATAAAGGTAATCAAATTCAGTCTTACAGCAGAAATATTAACCAGAAAACAGTGTCCATTTTAATTACTCAGGTTTCTTCCCCATGCTTCTTCCTGTCTGATTACCTTTTGTGGAAAAACAATATTTTGTAAACTGCCTACATATTATATTTTAACTTACAAGTGCCCAATTTTATGGACTTTTGGAATGGGGCTGTAGGCTTTGTAATTTTAGATGCATTGTAACAAAGYAGGATGGTGTTTGCCAACAGAAGAAACATGACACTTGTCAAAGGAGCTAATTGTAACTAGGATAAATGGAAGCTGGCCTAATAACAGTAAAGGATGTGTAGGATATATACTGAGAAAATTTTCTCACTGTGTGAGCCAAAAAATATTTGGACAGGACAGGGTATTCATAGATTACTACTTGACATTTTTTTATCTGTTGAAATTCAGAACAGATTATCAAAATTTGCATTGATTAAATAGAGTAGGTAATAGTTTTATTTTATCCTTTCATGATTTCTATGAAGATAGAGACTGATGAGACAAGTTAGATGTTCACATTCCCTCTCTGCTGCTACAGCACTGCATTGTGTGCTTTGTTGCAGGTATTTCTCCCATACCTGAGCTTCAGATGAAGCTTGATATGGGCTTGATATGATCCTTGATATGGACTTTCCAAGGGACAGCATTCCTGGGAATTTCAATTTTGAGCATGACCTTAAGAACATCAGATGAAAGATGAACACATGCTGAAGTAATAAGAAGGGCTCTTAATATAACATTAATTAACATCTTATAAATAAGATGTTAATACACATCATGTCAGAGTGCTATGTGGGGTAGGGTCTCCTGGGGGACTAATAGCTGCAGGGTGGCAGGGCAGGGCCAAGTAGCCCATTCCATTCCACTGCTCTAGCCAAGGTGCAGGACAACCAGGGAGCAGCTCCAGGGATCAGGCACCTCCCTGGGGACAGGGGTGTGACAGCGCTGGCCTGGGTTGTTAGTTTATGTGGAGAGATAGAGGCTTGAGATTACCTGAAGCTGCAATTGTCTGAATTACGTGTGCCTTTAATTACAGAAATATTTTTATCAATTAACTGATAAATAATTATAATCATGCAATTTATTGAATTTTTTCTGAAAATTATTGTAGGAGGTAAATCAAAACTGGATGGGACAAACAAAAGAGAAAATTACTTCTTGGAAAGCTTCCTTTCTGCCAACAACAATGTTATGGCAAACATTCATTAGYAGATATTGGTTTAATAAAATGCATAATATACATGCTGCATCAATAATTTCTTGGTAAACAAATTGAGGTAAAGAAACCAATTTTAGTGGCTATGACATTTTCAGTTATATATAATGTACATTGGCTGATCAATGCTCCAGGATTTAATTTCACCAATGGAAAAAAAAAAAAAAAAAAAAAAGAAGGAAAGATAACTCATAAATAGGATTTCTAGATTGAAACAGAGTAGATTTAGACTGGATTTTAAGAAGAAAGTCTGTACTCTGAGASTGGTGAGACACTGGAGCAGGTTTCCCAGAAAAGCTATGGATGGTCCATCCATGGAAGTGCTCAAGGCCAGGTTGGAAGGGACTTGGAACAATCTGGTCTAATGGAAGGTATCTGTGCCCAAGGCTTTCGGTCTCAGTGCAAAATAGTCAAAAAGTCCCTTCCAACTCAAACCATTCCATGATTCTGTGATAAATGACAGCTGCTGTTTCTTCTGTAGAAGAAGGAAAAGCATAACAGCAAACCTATGTTTTATATATATATTTATGTACTTCCAATATATATAAACCACCTTGAAAAAAAAATAAATAAATAGAAAGCAGATACTTTTCTAAGCCAAAACTCAATGTTCWTGGAGGATCTATTATGTTTGTGTAACATTCATCTTGGTTTTGTTTGTTCTCCTTGTTCAAATGTATGTTATGATATCTCTCAGTAACTCTAGTCAAATATCAAACCTTTATTATTTTAGCTTATATAAAGACTATTGGTAAAGAGCGCATACCTTGTTCTAGAGATGTAAGTGCTTAGAAACTTCAGTCTAGGGCCTTGTTTACATAAGAAAGTTAGTTTCAGTACAAATCAGTATGTATCAGCTTTATCTGAATAATCTGTTTCATACTCACATTTAGATTGTATTTTCCAACTTTATCTTGACTTTCAATTTCTTCTTCAAAAAAAAAATCCATAGCCATACTTCAAAATCAGTAATTCACTGTAAGATTTGGGTTGATGCATCTCTACAGAGAGTGGAAAGAGGGAGATRTAGCCTGGGAGGAATACAGAAAAGTTGTCTGAGCAACCAGGGATCAGGGGAGGAAAGCTGAAGCCCTGACAGAATTACACCTGGCCAGGGATGTCAAGGGTGGCAAGAAAAGCTACTATTGATATGTCTGTAATAAAAGAAAGACTTGGGAAAGTTTGGGATCTCYCCAAAAGGAAACAGGAGACCATGTTATCTAGGATATAGAGAAGGCTGAGGTTCTCAAAGACTTTTTTGACTWGGTGTTCACCTGMAAGTRGATGGGGCTTTGAGCAGCCTGGTCTAGTGGAAGGTGTCCCTGCCCATGGCAGGAGGTTGGAACTAGATGATTTTTAAGGTTCCTTCTAAGTCGAACCATTYTATGATTCAATTTTGAATAAGCACTTCAAAACTGTTCTCACCATACTCCCAATTCAATTTGCTAATTTCTTGTTCTCTCATGTTTCATTTTTATCCTGATAGCAAAACTCTATCCTCTRTATGTGCACAATAAACTCAATGATATTAAAGGTCTTTTCCAACCTAAATGATCCTATGGTTCTATGGTCTACTTGTGACTCTAACTTGATAGCAAGTTTATAAACTCTGTGTTTGCTACTGTGCTGATATTATGTTTTTATATGCAGCCTTATCAAGAAATCCTGAAGTATCTTGCCTCATAAGACAGAGCAACTTCAGTTTCATCTTACCTCTTGCCATTGAAYTGTCCACATCTATTTCTAACAGACAAATGTAGAAGAAAGGTATTTCCTGGGGCACATGATGGTACAGCCATGAAAGAACTTTAAAAGGCAAACAGCAGCCTCTCAGTCATGTTTCCAAAATATACACATGCTCTGAAAAACTCAGATAAAAATCTTTCCTATATATCACAACAGTGCATGTCTGCACATGCAACAGCATCCAGTGAACAAGGTGAAATTGCCCTGTAAGGTCAAGGTCTGCTCAATACACTGCCCATACATCCAAAGGAGCAGCTTTGGATGTGCCATGAAACCACAGGGACAGGGATGTCACACCATTAAATAAGGCACCTTTATATTGCTTTTATTCTCAGAATGTGGAATAAGGAAATCTTTGTCCATGGTAATAGCTATGGATAGATGTGTTTGGTAACTGCTAAGATATTACATTGGATGGCAGAATTGTCCACCCCTGTGTAGCAAACCTTTTAGACCTTTGCCAGCTGAATACCACATATCATACAGTGTAGATATCTAACAGGCTGATAATTTTTCACCATCTAGGTGATTAGCTATTGACTGTTAGCTTTCAAATAATGATGCTTRCACATTTCTGAATACAGAGGGAAACCTGTCTGATCAACACAAACTCTACAGTTCAAAAAGTGAGTTCAATGACTGGTTCCTGAAATAAACAGCTTTAAGAACTTTAGCTATCTCTGGTCATTCCAAGTGTGCAGCAATCCCCTGATCCATGAAGCTGACAAAAGAATTTCAAGACAAAGCAGATGAAGATGCCCAGTACACCCTTTTTTTTTTCTGTCTGTGCACCCATTACAGTAAGGAACTTTATTTTTCTTCTAAAGCACATAACTTGAACAATTGCCAAAACACCTAGAATTTTCATTTCATAGTATTTATCATCCAGTTAATAGTGCTCAGCTGTGCATCCAGTCTGACAACAGTATGAAGACATTCCCAAAACAAAAAAAAATTGCAAATAGTGTTGTAACAAGGCAACCATACATTTGGATCAAAAGGAATGACAAGACTGACTCCATGGTCTCAAATTGCAGCCTGTTCCACAATGTTTCCTATAATTGAGAATGATATAAAGCTGCTAAATCCCCACTCCCTAGCAACAGAGCATTGATCCCTGATACCTGCTGAGAACATGGTGTCTTGATTGTGAATAAAAATCAATCAGAAAAAAAACCCCCACAACTTAGAGCAATGTGTTTCAGAAAATAAGCTGCTTAAATTCCTATACAGCAAACACTGCTGAAATATAATATATGAAAGAAAAAAAATTGCTTGAACTTTTCCTTGTGTGTTCAGGAATGACATATAAGACAGACTGCTGGGGCAGATGAAGCAGATACAGTTGCCTCAAGGGTTGGAGGGTGAGGTAACCTAAGCCATAAAGCTCAGAAGTAAATATTCTCTTCAAGCTTACCTTTTCTTCAATTTCTGCCACACACTATAGTTGTCATGACTCAGGTGAGATTTAAATGAGAAGATACTKCTGAACATTTTCATCGAAAGCGCCATATCCATAGATTTTGAAGTGCAAGATGCTAATTTTAATGTTTAAAACTATAAATTTTTTCAGATGCAGTGACATGGAGACCACTCACCTTGCTATACTGTTCAGCATTGACAACAAAGGTCACTGCAATATCTAAATCCCTGTGGAAGAAAGAGAGCTACTGGAAGATTTTTYCATCTTGCATCCATGAGCTGCAATGCCCATTCTCATTTCTATAATGATAAATAATTATTGTAGGGTTTATTGGAGGTAGAATGCACCCACAAGTGTCTATAAATTGAGGGGGAAAAGTCATGTCTGTCCTGAAAAGCTTATACGGGTGCTGTTTGTCACAGGAAAGATTCATATTGGGAAGGTAATAAAGYGATGGTTTGCCATGTTTTGGGGAAGACAGCTTCATTATGAGCCTCCAACAAGCATTTACATATAGAGAAACTCAGACCTAGGAACAGAGGTCAAGAAAATTATTCTCTGGAAGAAAGATGGAGCTGGTAAGAAAATGAATAAGCTAGAATAAAAAAAAGGTTTCTGGTTTAATATGCAGATGTTTCCCACAGTGGAAATAASCTGAGAATGTTCCTCTCATTTATCTAGTCTACTTTGTCAACAAGAACCTTGTTAGAAAGCACGTACAGGGAAATCAGCATCACATCCCTTCCCCTCCCTGCTCCTTTTAGGTACCAGGAATGTCAGAGAAAACCTTCCAGATGGAGCATCTGCTGAGACTACCATTTCTGTGGTCCTTCTATGGAGCTTACATACGTGAACATTTGAATTCTTTCCCTCCCCCAAGTCCTTCCATTGAAGAAATTTGCAAGAGACAGTCCTAAACTTAATTTTAAAGTTTGTTATTTTTACTCTTAYATAACTTGGTGGTTTTTCCTGAATCTTGTCACTTCTCTTTTTGAGTATTTACATATGGACCTAATAAATGCTATAGATAGCTGGGACTAAAACCATATGCCTTGTAGCTGGAATCCACAGCATGCCACAGAAAGCTGCATGTGCAAGAAAATACACTTCTTTTCTCTTCATACATTTTCTTCTCTAAAATATAGTCTCCTTGGATTTTAAAAAAATAAAAAATATATTTTTTTAATTCTACTATCAGGTCATTCATAGAAAATGTCAACTTTTGTATCCACTTACTTAATCAATACATCCAACATTTTAAAAAAAATCAGCTCTTTTCGTTTGGAACGTGGTGCTAATAACACCAAGGTTCGATCCTTGTATAGGTCATTTATTTAAGAGTTGGACTCAGTGATCCTTGTGGGTCCTTCCCAAATCAGAGCCTTCTCCGAATCTGTGAATTTTACCTAAATTAGGTAGGAAAAAATTTTCTTATAGTGGAGGCACAATTTCAGCATAACCAATGACTTGCAGGAGTGCAGTCAGTCACACCCTAAAGTCTAGAAAATGTTTATCTTTAGAAATTTYACCTACTGTCTTCAAGATATCTAAAATGAGGCAAATTCAGACAGTATTTCAGAAATAAAATATAKCTTCTTTAAAGACACAGAATCAAGAATAAAGAATGTATACTCATTATCCTAAAGCATGTATCTTTGTTCTGTTGCTGCTTATGAAATCTACAGACTTCAATTTTTCATTCACTCTTTTTGCAATGCTGTCAACTAGCATGAAGAAAATTATTCTTTTTTGTCATTATCCACATGAAGAYAGAAACTCTTTGGATCACCAAAAACCATTATTATCTTTTAAAAAATATTTCTGCATGAGATTTTGCCTTCAAGTGGTCATTTTGAACATCATGCATGTCCAGCACAACAATYCTAGACACACATGCAAATGCAGTGGAATGTTTGAGGATAAGACATGGAACTCTATACTCTTGATAGGATAACAAAATACTGTTTGATTGGACAATAATGTAAGCAGATCATGACAGTGATGTGAATAATTAGATCTATAACTATATCCTACTGAAGCATTTTCCTCACAAGTACTTTGTACTTCAGGGGTAAAGTAGCCTGGACTAAAAATACTTCATAGTTCCAGTACCAAGCTAGAAGTTGTTGTGTTCATAGTTCAGAGACATGCTATTTCACTTGCATCTTACTGTGTATTTCTTAGGTTTTCCTTTTATTCTGGTTTTAAACAGCTTACCTACTCCAGATCTTGCTCTAAAGTTATATTCCCAAACATGCTTAATAAAAATTYTTGGACCAATACAGATTTTTTTCTTTCTGTTTATAGTTGAACTACATTTTAATATTAACTTTGATTCCAGGTTACCTATTTTCTCTACCTACTCATATACAGTTGTCAGTATATGACATCAAAAATGAAATGGAGGCTTGTAATACATTAGTCATGAGTTATGTTATTCATTTACACTCCTAGTCATGAAAAGATTTATTTTGAAGCTTCRCTATCAACTTAGGTTAAAATTTCTCAATTTCTTCCTTGAGGAAGAAAGCTTAAATCTTAGTATTCAGTTTCATATTTTACTACTTACTGAGTTAAATGAAATATGGTAAAACCTTAACTTGAAAGARCGACAGTAAATCAAGCACTGCTGTATATCTAACAATTGTACCAGAAAAAAAGAAACAGGAAAACTTTTTAAAGAATAAAATCCCAAAGTCTGTCTGCATTTTCTCCATGTCCAAATTTTTTTAAACACCTAAGCTAACAGTTTAGGTAAATCAATCATACACATAATTTTTGGCCCATATACTTTTTAACTTGTGCAAGACCTGAACAGTAGAGAGAAAAGGACATAGCTCTAGGAAAGTCTGAATAAATCAATTTTGTTTTCATTGCCTTTGGAGGCYCTGTGATGTTCTGCACTATATGTAGATCTATGCTAAAATACTGATATTCATTCTTGGTTTCAACTATTTTATTACATATCAATTGAAATTATATATTCTGTTTGACAAGGGAACCACTTTGCTTATCCCAGCAATCTCAAAGTTGGGGAAAAAATCATGTCACTGTCATTGAAAGGGATTACCACAGAGCAAGATGTATTTAATATTACTGTCTAGCCTCTGGGCTCTAGACCTCTTGCTCTAAAGTTATGACATTTATGATGTTGACGATACAGCTAAGTCAGGGATCCTGAAGAGTAGATTGGTAGAGAAAAGCAGGACAGAATACAAAAGGATGCACAAGYAAAGCCATCCCGGCTACCAGATTTCAAAGTCCTAAGGTCCCTGGGACCTTTTTGGGTCTGATACAAATGACAGTAATCAAAACCATCCCTGGGCATGGTAAGGACTAAGCGTAGACTAGGGGCTGTTCCCAGTAAGCAGCTTTCACAAGGCTGGGCTGTTTTAGAAATGGGTTGACATTACAGACACAGCTCCATGCCACTTGGCCTCCACACCACAGATGACATCCTGGTSCCATTTACTTCCCTATTACAGACACAACTCTCATATTCATTAGCTATGCCCACTTGCTATGACCRCAGCCCTTCTGTAGTATGTCCTAACTTGGAAACAGTAACAGCACTCAAAAAATATATAGAATAAGAAAGACTTCTCTATTATGGACTAAGATAATTCTTCTTCTATTACACTCATTTGAAAAATAAAAGTGGCATGGCTCCTTATTTGTTAATTTAACTTCTTTGGAATAAATTTTCTGGTGTACATCTATCCGGTCCCCTAACTTACTAGGAAATGTCATGATTTTCTCAGATTTAGGTAAGTATACCTTTTAAAACTGGCTGGTAATTTCTGTTAATAGTATTTAGGTCACTTCTCCTAAATGCCAGGAAGATTCTGTTTTCTGAAAGTCAGACATATCAAGTCATATTTAATTACAATAGTAACAACAACAACAACAACAACAACAACAACAATAATAATAATAGCTGTATTGGAAACAAACAAAAAAAACCCCATCCATAAACACTCTAAACAATGCAACAAATCAAACCAACGTGGCAATTAGAAAATATTTGTCAAAATCCTTCTTTTGGACTGACTGTGTCACGGTCTGGTCGATGGTCAAGGTGCCGCGACCTTCCTCGTCAGAAGCATATTTAAAAAGACACCTGGTTTGACMGGGGCGCAGGCACTCTCAGGTGGAGAGTGACCAGCTCTTTTGTGAGGCTGTCTGAGCAGCAGATCCATGTTTGTCACCTTGGGTGATGCAGGAATAAAACAGCAAGATGGGGTCTTTCTAATCTCCAGGACAGCTTTTTTATTCATCAATGTCCAAAGGGGGAAAGAACCCAAGAGCCCAAGGGGAGAGGGCCTATATAGGGTACCCAGGGATGGGTTTTCATAAYTTGACCAATGGGAAAGGAATTGGGAAAGGGACCAATCAGGAAAAGGATCMAAAAAGAACCAATCAGAAGGGGTAAAAACCAGGAACAAAGGGAATAACCAATAGGGTACAAAATATTAACATAGAACTGCAAAGGCTCATGGGTTGAAGAATTTTGCTTACCCTGAGTCACTGCTGTCTGAGGCAGCCKAGTGGCTGTACAGTCTCCAAGGGAGTGAAATGTCTTCTGTGGATGGTCTAGGGATCACCACAGGACTGAAATTGCTTAAGTTTCATCTACAGACAGCTTTTTGCTCAATAGTGGAAAACTATTATCGTAGAGCTGGAGGTACTTAGCACTTTTTGATCCAGCACTGAAAAAATTTGGTTTCGCAGCAAACAGCTGTCTCTACATGAGAATCMAATGTGACAAAGACAGTTAGGAAAAAAGGGTTTCAAAATGTTCAATATGAAAATGTTTCATTCTAGACTTGGTGAACATCCGGCTGTTAACCTGAACAGATCACTGTTGTTTTCCCATGAAGGTTAATTTATAGAATAAGAATKAATGACCATTCATTTTGCTCATTGAAAGGACATATTTTTCCCCAAGACAGTTATTCTTTTATATGAATATGTTGAACTCACAAGGAAAGAGCAAAATTACTAGTCGGAATCCTGCCATAAAACTACAGCTTGAGGCAAAATTTAATGGTGTTCATCTCACTAATTACAAATTTCATATTTTTTCTTTTGCATGGATTAAAAAATCCAAAGTCAAATTAATTTGCAAAGTGGACACTTGCTGCTTTACAGTGGGCAAAATCTTTTCAGTATATTAGGTAGAGAGTTTCAAATGATGTATTTCACTCCAGCAAGGAACCTTAGAAGGTCATATCTCTTGTTCCTCCCACTGCTTACAGCCATGATAACAACACATGGCAGGCAGAAGGCTGGTGTAGCCTGTTACTCAAGGATCCTTCTAATGCAAGAAAATTGCCAAGGGGAGAGGTGGAGGGGATGGATAGGCCTGAATCAGCTTCTTCTTTTTCATCCTGTTTCCCCAACTGAAATACCTTGAAGGCTCCGGCTCCTCTCACTCTGTTCATCCCCAGCCTGTGTTGACACTGGGGATTGCCCCAACTCAGGTGCAGCACTTTTCACTTGGTCTTGTTAAACCTCAGGAGATTCCTGTGGGGCCACTTCTTGAGCTTGTCCAGATTCCTCTGGTTGGCATTCTTTCCTTCAGGTGTGTCAGCCACACCACTCAGCTTGGTGTCAGCTGCAAATTTGCTAAGGCTGCACTCCATGCCGAGGTCTATGTCATAAATGAAGATATTAAATAGCAATGGTCACCATATGGACYCCTGAAGGATGCCACTTTTCTGTCTTCTATCAGCAGTGCTTTGCTCCACCTTTCCCCTAGTCCCACAGTTACTGATGATGGTGGTGTTGAATTCAATTAGAAGAAAAAAATTGACACACTGCTTTCTTACAAATTTCTCTCCTTTTTTTTTTTTTTTTTTCCTTCTGAGCTGGCTCCGTTCTTAGCCAAGGAATCTTCCTCCGCATCCTCACTTATACCTCTAGTCTGTGATGAATCTTTGTCATCTTTGAATCACAGTTGGAATAAGTTTTCTTCTCTGTCCCTTTGTGTTTTCTCTACCAGGACTTGACAACATATTGCACMGTTACACAGTATTCTCTTTTGAAATCTTCTGGATTCTCTCCATGTCAGCTGGAATAGCCAGCACCTGACAGTGTTGTCAGTGAGTATTTGCAACACAGGTGTTTACATCTGAGACACTCACTTTCAGGTTTTCCAGAATTTCCACCCAACAGGACATGGTTTATCTCTGCCTAAAGAAGACACCTACATTTTGCCACATGAATCATACCTTAAACTCCACTGACTATGCTAACAAAAATTCTGTTGACTGTTATGGAAGCCTACAAGACCAGCTCAGGTGTTGAAACCTGTGTTATACTCCTGAAAGTCAGCTGTGAGAATTGCCAAACTCAGAATTGCTCCTTTTTTTCCCCACTCTTTATAATAGACAGATTTCTAATCAAGCAAGAACTCATTGCAGGATTGATGTTGGACTTTCTCAGGCTGATGTCCTGTGCTAAAGACAATGTAAAATGAAGGCAATTTTAATATAGCTGTGATACTATTTCCCTTGCCTGTCTGTCCTTGAAACTGTGAAATGCAACTCATTCATTCAGCATAACTACTTTTTCAAAAAAGTATGTGGGTCATGAACCCCAGCAGCTTAATTTGACAAAAGTCATTGCTTTTTTCTTTTTTGTATTTGATGTTTCCATCTGGCAGATAATTTCCCTGTGTCAGATACAATAAATGACCTACAGTAGGTACCCACCCATCAAGGTGGTAACCTCATGATTCTCCACACTGGAGTTCCCCTGTCCTGCTTCATCACTCAGTATCATGTAACAAGTTGACATGGTTATCTCCCAAAGGCAACTCTGGAAGCCTTTCTCCTGGGTTGGAGTCACTGGACATTTTTTCATAAATATTGTATAGGTCAGCTTTTCACTACAGGCTTAATGTGTCTTATTAAACTTTATATTTTCTGGCTTCACTATATAAATTTAATTTTTATTAAGYTGGGTCACTGGCTGAAGAAAATTTGTTTTTCAAGGCAAACACTAATACTATTTTTTCTAACTAAACACAGAATAAATCAAATAACATTTCCTAGAATTTCTAAAAGCTTAGTTTCTATGCTTTGCTCTTATCCTGTAACAAAAACTCTGTGTATCTGTGTGTCTTGTGAAGAAAATGGAAATGAGATGGAAATATTCAAAAACATGATGAACATAAGAAGCAGTAGGACATTTATAGAATGTCAGAGATCTAGATATTCCTAGGGCAGTTATGAAAGTTCATAAAAGTTTTTGTCCCGTTTGGTCATTAACTAAAATGCCTCACTGTGRACAGCCGGTAAGCGTGGGAATAACCCTCATCTCTTATGTGGGGTCTTACCCTTAAATACATAAAACCTTTTCTTCTTCAGAGAAATGTACTAGCAAGGAACAGCAAAGGCATCAAAAGAACAATTGACAGCAGCAAGAGAGTGCTGAAAGCCCTCAAAATCTACCCCCCAAAAGAGAGAGCAGTGGCTGGAGCAGTGTGGAGCTGAGTGATGCAGGAGTGCACAGCAGTGCAAAGGGGCTTGTAGTATAACACAGCTRACAGTGCTGGTGACCAGCTCGATGAACACTGATGTCAAACACACAGCAGCAAGGCCTGCAGAAGAGCTGGGAGGTTTTGATATGTTGAAATACATATACCTGGTCTGGAGGAAATTTCAGAYGGAGTTAATTGAAAGCTACTAATCTCCAGCGAGAGGAAATAGGAAGGAATTTGAAATAAAAGTAGAGAAATAAAGTAAWATTTTTGGCCAACAGAAGAGAGAACAAAATATAGGGTAATCTAGTACACCAGAGTATTTAAACATGTGCTTAAATTTTAATGTGTGGGTAATCCCATTGACTTCAACATATGCTTAAATGATTTACTGGATCAGGGCTTTAATGTCTATTTGAATTAAACCGTAACACAATGATTTAGAAGTGAGCTCATTTCAGGTTTCATTGACTGAAGAGAGTTCTGCTCAACTGACATTTGGAGTAGAGATTTTTAATGAATGCCTAGTTACTTCAGAAAGCAATTAGGCTGTTATTAAGTCATGGCATTTTTCTCTCTAAAACAATTTTCCTCATTCCAGATTATTTTGTTTCAAATAAACCTTGCAGGACATCATGCTGCTGGTGCATAATTATAGTTAACTCATACACATACACATACACACACACACACACACACACACACACACACACACACACACACACATATGTAGTTCATTTCCAGCCACTTCATCAGCATCTAGATTCTTATCAAGAAGGGTTGGAAGTTTCTATAACAATGCATACCTCTGCTTAGTACTCCATATTACAATATATGCAATAGACTAACAGAATTAAAGGAAACTGGACAGGGTAAAACCATCTAAAAATAAAACAGAACTAAAGTTTACACAACTGTAACAAASTACCTCATAAGAATTAAGATTGTGGCTTGTCCACTATTTGGGACACACTGAATGTCAAAATTCAGAGTAGTGTGGTTCACCAGATGAAATTGGTGGCATCAGCTAGAGAACTTTGGCTGGTTTTTACTGATCTCTCTCCTTTTTACCARCAATTTGTTACTGAAAGCAACTGTCTGTTTCAACTGCATCTGGGAGCAAACCCAGAGTTAATACTAAAGCCGTAAGAAGACCAACAAAAATAACCAGCTGGAATTCATCTATGGAAAGCTGGAGTTACCTTGTGTGTTTTTATGATGCACTGTTCAGTATTAAGCATGCTGCCTCAGGAAGGAAAAAAGGAAAAAAGTTAACATGTAAGTGCACTGTCAGCAGAGTCTGATACATAACCAGCACACATACTGCGATACCAGCAAGGAGGCCTAATTCTCCAGCCTGAAGTGGAAATAAACTGAAGCAGATAAAATAAAATGTTGAGCTAATATAGGGAAACACAGGGCTAGATATGTGGTTAGGGRTATTTGTTGCAATGAAACATTTTCCCCTGAGGCAATCTTTCTGATGGCAATGGCATGACTGTTGTTTTACAGTGCTGCCTTTTCAAGAGAGTCTAATCAGGCCAATGCTCAGTTCCTGGAGGAAAATGGATAACAGGTGCTAAACCCAGCTGGACTGTTTGAATTAGMCTGGCTGGCAAAAGAAGCCTGTGGCCTAATGTTCACCGTAAGAGCAGTCAGGCTCCATGGCTCAGCTCAGATCATAGTGCTGSGATCCAAACCTGGTGCTGAAGGAGGTACATAAGACTGCACTGAAGTTTACTATGGATATGTGCCTGCAAGGTTCGATCAGAACTGAACTGAGTGAAAATAACAAGTAGCAAGAGACTACAATCATTTATAAGATTGGTCATTTCAGAAAAAAGCCAATAAAAATTGGGGGGGAAAATGAGCATTAACAGAATAAAACGCCTTCTTCTAGAGTTATACCCATTTTGACCCCTCTGTCATTTAATKTATATATCTTTTATTTATCTTCTTAACTCTTTGCTTAACAAATGAGAAACCATTATATCAATGTGATTTCAGGAGAAACCTTTAATCCTATGCTTGAGCCACACAGGCTTCAAAGAGACATCTACGCATTTCCTGTCCACACTGCTCATCGCAAGGGGACTTAATTTACGTTGCTGTGTCCCTAATCCTTGTATTTACTACCTGTGAGAGTAGCAGACCACTGGGTGTTGCCATGTCCAGGGAGCTGTAGAGGAGGAAGCATTTTATGGGGTCAGCACAGACSTCTTCCAACCCCACTGCCAATGCTYTAGGGGAGCTGTTTRGCATCTGGGGCTCTTAACAATTCTGTCCACAAAGCAATGCATAAGCACCTCAGTGATGGGCAAATAGTTTCTCAGAGGAGTTCTCAGAGTGTAGCTGTGAGTATATGGACAGTGATAACCACACTGAATCCCTGRATTTTGGTAGTGCTAATGCAGGATTGAAAAAAGGTTTTGTCTGTCTCATGTTTTRTATTATATCCTATGTTGCAAGTTTAATGCTAGTCTTCTTCAGTGGCTTGACAGGATTTGCTCTTCCCTGCCTTTAGTGTATAGATCAGTTTCTGAAGAGTYGTTTTCTCTCTCTCAGGAGCTCTGGAGACTGACCACAGCTATGCCACGTAGACAGAGTTTACCATTGTTGCTAACATATTATATTCATTCAGTCAGTGCAATGTACGTGCCCTGTCGTGATTTCCAGAATTAAGCCAGACTGCAGACTTAGGGGCAAGTGAGGAGTTTTTTCTCAGTTTAATTACCAAGGCTCATGAAACAGGGTTTTTTTTCTCTTTAGCCTGACCATARTCACTATCTAAGATTGACTGGCAACATGCTACCTTTGATTTCTCATGTTCTCTMCCTTCAGCATATTATAATTGTTATTTTAAGTTGTTCAATACAGCTGCTGAATTTGTTGCAGGCTGCTGATCGGTGTTATGTAGTAATAGTATTTGAAGTAGAAATTMTGTGAAGCCTGCAAAGGTAGAAACCTATTTCATCACTATATATGTTTTTACAGGTCTTGACACAGTAACCARGTGGTGCCTGTAAATCAGATGTTCATAGGTCTTTAAATTTAAAAGAATTATCTGACAACCTAATTTATTATGGCTTCTGTTTTTCTGAGAAAATCTTGAGACTTTCAGTGGAATGCAAACAATTTGTTCTCAGTCYTTGGAAATTGTCACCAACTAAAACTGCGGAATATTTTCTTTCTTGAAAAACAAAAGCAATCTCTTTGCTGCAGTTGGTTCTGTTATTGGCAATGTAAAAATTAAGTAAAGGTACAATCTCAGTCCTGCTTATTAGCTATGGCTTTGATGGTGCTATAGGCAGAGTTAGCAAGTGCCATGGTACTATCTCAGCCCCAGAGCCACAGCCCCAGAGTCCAGATACCACAGAGCATTCCTGGCGGCATCAAGGTGTTGAGAAGACAACAGCCACATGTCAGAAGACCCAGCTCATTGAAAAAGCTGCCTACATCCCTTAACTGCAAAGACTACAGCATAGCTTAGCCTCAAACAAGGGAATAGAAGTGGACACTGATTTTTTCCAAATCTTGAAGATATTTTCATCATGTGACATACGTAGGAGCAAGTCATCTGGACTTCTTATTTTACCCCTGATCCCTCAAAATCTGACCAAAGCTTTGGTTGTCACTCTTTTACCAGAATCTATCCTGTAGTGGCTGTAGTGATGACACACTGTCTCTTCTGTATTGGATTTTTTTTTTCAGCTTGTATATCTTGAGAGATAACTCAGGAAGAAATAGGGACAAAAAAAAGGATACTTATTTTTCAGTATTTGACTATATCTACTAGTAATCTTAAAAACAAAAGCAATCCACAACCTCTTAAATCTTGGGTTGATGATGAAAATTTCTTGCAACCATCAATTTCTTAAGGCAGAACACCCAACAAGAATGGATATGGGTGGAAACTTACAAGACAGGGGKTTTTTTATGACAGGTGTAAATATGCTTCCTTCCCTTAAGTACTCACAAATATCACAGTAAAACATGCTGACAGGTTCGACAGGACTGTATTTATACTAGGGTGATAAAAATACAGCTTATCAAGTSCTATAAGGCCAGGTGCACACTTTGGAGAAAAGAATGCAAAGACTGAATGTGAGTTGAGCTGATCAATGAGGTCTTCTGTTCAGAATCAGCTCAAAAGGAAGGGATACTGCAGTAGKTTTTGTTCTCCAAGTTGGGGAACTGACAAAATAGCATCTTTTTCCCCCMAAAATTTGTCAGCAACAGCAACACAGATGTTTCAACTTGCTTCAAACCACTGTTAAATCTCTACCAACATGTCCAAAATAATTTTCTCCAACCAGCTTTCAGCTGCCCTTTTGAAGTCACAGCAGCACTATAGAGGTGAAAAGCTCTAACTCCTGCTTGTGCTCCTGTGAGTCTAGCAATGCTTYAAGGTGTTTATTTTTCTGAGAAAGTATTTCAGTTTGCCACTTATAGTTRAGACACATTTACCGCCAAATGTTTGGAGCTAGAACTGAGTTTTTTCAGCAGTTAATACCCCTGGCAATCTAATCATGGAATTAAAAGTGTCACCAATACAGTAGATTTTCATTCTGGGAAGGATTTATTCATAGTATTTGCAGTTAACACATTGCAGATACACTAGATATTTTATTGATTTTTCTTTAAAAATCACACTGTGCAAAGACAAAGACCTTGGTCTTMATCTTTAAACAAGTAATTTCAGTCATTGAATTTAAAAAAATGTATTTTGAGGAATGCCAACCATTTTTTTAATAACAATCCCCAACCTGCAGGTCAGAAACAGCTTTATATATTTCCTAGAAAATAGCCATGTTATCTAAAAAAGGGAAAAAATGGTGTTGAATGCCAATGCCCATGACAGTTAACAGTGGGATTCCTTTAAATGAAGCTGTCTAAAAATTCAAGGATTAGGCTAATAGATGTTTTTCTCTATGCTTCTAGGAGACAAGTCACTTGTTTTACTGCACAGTGCAGGCAGCTATAAATCACACCCAAGGGTTAGCAGTGGAGAGCCCTTAGACCACTGATGTTAAGTGGTGACTCAATTTGCCTGCAGGACATGCATCTGTCCCTGTGCTACTGATACAACACWCTTCAAGCAGCAAAACACATGCTTTTAAAATGCTGTCATAAGGCACCTTGTTGCTCCCACYGAGGTCTATGTAATGTCCCGGTGTACTCATGAGCAAGGTAGAAGCTGAGCACTACAGAGGACTGAGTATGGAAAAGAGTTTTACATATTAGATGATATGAAATGCCTGTGGTGGCAAAGGCACTCATGTTAATCACAAGATTATCATTGCCTACATTTCTGGAGGATGCAGATATTCAATCTCTAAGCAATAAGACATTAAAGGGGAAGACACTGAAGGATTCTGAAATCTACATTCTTTTCCTTTTCCAGAAGATTGTTTAGCAATTACATTAGCCACAAAGCAATACCTGCAACTACTGGTATTTTGATTAGTTTTTGTAAGTCAACAAGAGAATAAATAAATAACACAAACAAMTGTATTTCTCCACTTGCTTGCTTTAGAAGGTTTTAGGTCACATCTGCTCCCATCAGCTTCTACCGTGTTCAGATACTAAACCATCTGGGACATATTGAGAAAGATATTCACAAGGGAATTCTAACAGAGGAATATCATAAAGTGGGTCACTCACTAAACCTCTTGAGTGGAAAACTAAGCAGAAATTGGCCTATATGATAGAGGAGCATGAAGTATGTTTGGATGAGTGACACTGCATCAGAGTGTGGATCTGAAGGTAGGAGTGTGCAGAAAGCATGGGTTGCAACCTCCTGTAAGTAGTTACATTGACTCACAAGTGTGGGGAGCATGTTTTCTAATTATTTCTTATATCTCATGGACTTTCAGTTTGAATTGTTGACTCATTCTCCACTTTTCCCTTTTTACAGATAAAATGTGGAAGATTTTGTTCGTTGCTCCCTACAACGTAATGGATATTCACAGCAAACTAACATTTAAAACTGCCTTCCTTGTCATAGAAAACTGTTGCAGGTATCCCCTTCCCTTCGAGAGAGAAGCAACAGTAAACTTTAATGACATTAAAAAGTTCAGTGGTAAATGCAGAAATGTTTTAACAAGATCTGATGACAAGGTACACTCAGTTATTTACTACATAAATGATAGGGACAGACAAAACTCTCAGGGAGACCCTTCCATTGAGTTATGAGGTCCAGAAGGGCCCAAATTCTTTCTAAACTACTTCTCTGAGGGGAGTTTAGGTGTGTCTAGATTCAGATTTCATGTCAGACTAGGTCAACTATTGTTTATGTTTATAAATTATTGTTTGTGTCCGAACAACAATTTATATACAATCAATCATTTCTAGAACTTGGCTAAGATTTCAAAGTTTCAGCATGCTTGGTCACAATTCACTTACTAAGTATCTGATGTGATAAGGAGTCTCCCAAACTTGAGCAGTCATCTTGAGAATCACAGGGACCCCCTTTCCTACTCAAGGGGARGTCCAGCTGGGCATCCCACTGCCATGCAGGAGACCACACTGTCATGCCAACACTGACAATTACACAGCAGATAATGCAAATTTCATGTTCAATAACTATTATACTGTTTAATTCCCTGGACTTTCTCAGTCTTTAAGATACAAGACAATTAAAGAGTATTAACAAATATGACAAATATATGTATAAAGCCTGAAATTAGGGGGAAAAAATATGTATAAATACTGCCTTGCCAATTTGTTCCATGTTTTCAACAGCCATCAGTCTGAATGTCAATCTGAAATGAATTTTTGGGAATCAAACAAGAAAGACAAGCCACATACAATTTTGAATGTGCTCGGCTTTAAACTAAAATACTGTTCCAGTTTAAATATTCTCATAGTAATCCTTCCTCATCTTTATTTTTCATGCATGTTCAATAACAGAAAACAAAAGAAGAATGTCATCATATTAGGTACCAAATCTATCAGGAGGTGGTATCCTATTGCATTGTTGTGGCAATTTAGAAAAAGTGATGTCTGTAAAGTGATGTCTTATTTTCTAAAAAGCCATTGTGATATGGGGCTAGCAAAGGATATTAAAGAAGGTGACTTTATTAACAGCAAAACTTAGGTGTAGATTATCAGGTGGGACCACTGCCACCAAGTGGAAGTAAGATTTGCATTAGTTCACATCAGAGATCCATCACATTCTGTTTCATGCTCTGTCATCTACTAGTGAGTATGTTTCAAAAGCTAGTCCAATTTTCATACAGCTGCAAACAGACTTGGGGCCTAGATACAGGAAAACTGTAAACAATCTATCTCTTGGGATATAGCTATGGAATCTGGGATTCCCCAAAATTCTGTCAATAGGAAGATCATTTGCATAGGCAGATGCATATTTATATATTTAGTTGAGCTAATGCAACTGCCTTTCATTATCATATAATTAGTTTTATAATCCTGCTCACTTCTTGGTTTTTTATTTCTTGTAACAGTGAGTAGGTCTCATTAGATACTAAGCATGCTAAATAGTACTTTTGACAAATTTTAATCTGCTTCTCCTTCAAACTTCCTCAAGTTCCATTTCTAACAGTAGGAAAACGCTCACAACAAATATTAAATTTTTCATTTCAATTTACATTAATCACTGCATAGGTTAGAATTCAATTGCATTTGTTAACATATAGCCCATTCACATTGTTAGCAAGGCTTTTGCTCTTATTCATGTGTAGAAATTTTGGGTTCTAACTAGAATAACTTGGGAACATGTATATTAATGTGCTGTGTTCTGCTAYGGACTCTCTTTGTCATCCTGGATTAATGACCTGCTCTACTAAATTCATAGCTTCTATCAGCATTCATCCTTCAYAAATTGGGAACAAAATTTCCCCATATCAGAATGGTTGACGCCAGGATAAAATTTCTAAATGGCAGTGAAATGTTGAGAGCCCTTTTAGTAGGCAAGGATTTGRAAAATCACTTGAATAAAATTAATCAACTAATGAAGACAGGTATTTGGTAGGTGGATAGATGAACTCATAGACCTCAATATAATTTTCCTTATCAAACTCATTAACTTATTTTCCCATGAAGCCAGCACTGTAAAAATTGGACGGTTGTCTAAATTAATTTTTTTAAAAAACATCAGAAATTAACATGGTTATGTTCAGAAGCACAGATGTATTTCCTTGCCTAGAACTAAAAAATACTTATGTGCTATTGGTACATACACACCACATCTCCCTGGATTATTTAGTATATGCCTAAATTGTGACAGAATTTTGATTCAAACCTGCTCAGGGAGCTAATTCATCCATGGATAATCACCACACCCTGCAGGTTGATCTACTCATTTCATGTTAAAAAGAGGGTCACTCTACAAATGCACAGCATTAATCCCTTTTTATTTCTTGCAGGGTCTGTTAAGRACTGCAAATACCAGAGAGCTGAAATATTTGAGTAGATTATACTTTTTTACCCTTCCAAATCTTTTAAGATGTAGTTGTAAGGAATAAGCCTCTTTTTTATAGAGACTGGGGAGATTCTTCTACTGGGTAGAATTGTTCTGTGAAACTTTTTCACAATTAAATCTGCACATGGATCCATCACCTTAATCATCTGCATTAGAGAAAGTGACAGAAATATCTCCAATATGGAGCTAAAGGGGTCAAGGTGGAATAATTCTGTTTGTATGCATGTCTAAACAGTTGCTTTTTTTTTCTGTGTTTGGAAAAGACTTTAGGCATAGAAATTAAATTGAATTTTCTTCCTTACTTTTTCAGATAGTCCTTCAAACTAGAGCTTTCCTCAGAAAGCTTATTGCTTGAAATGAATTAATTGGCTGAATGTGAAATTAAGCCTGCTTCTRAAGCCACAGTGTATGCACTGCTTTTCCACCCAGTGAAGGCTGGCAAATACATARAAATTTATCACAAGTCATACAATATTTACAGTTAGAGCCCTCCATCTTCAGGGGATCTGTTATCACTAGAATATTTCAGACTAAACATGGAAATRTAAAAATGCAAGTCTCAAACACCACAGGCTTCCAGAAACCAAGGATGGACTATTTTTAATAATCCTAAGATAAGTCTGTATGATAATCAYTATTCCTAACAGTTTCAGATATTTGCAAAATTGGAAATGGAAACAACCCCAAGAGATTCCATCCTTCTACTTCTGGGTGGTACTAGCCATGCCTACATCACTCCTGATGGATGTMCTTAAAAATATGCAATGAGGAATATTCCCCATATTCCCCTTCTCAGTCAGGTGAATTTTCATTGATCTTGCCATTTAGAATTTTTTTCAACTTGATTCAGCTAGGTTAATGGTTAATAGCTATTATATTTTGTCTAATTTAATATTGTCTATTGTGAAAAAATTCTTTGCTGCTGACATTTTAMATATTTGTAAACCAGAGTCATTTTTCTACTTAATCTTATTTTGTCAAGACTAGACAGCCCCAGTTCCTCCAGCTCCTTCTTGGAGGTAGTGTTTGTTARATCTCAGCACATCATGGCTGCTTTGTGTTGGACTCTCTGTTAAYATGCATCTGAACGCAGAGCTCTAGCCAAGATCTAACTGTGCTGGGCAGAGCAGGCTTGCATTCTGCACTGAGGCTGTTTGATATGCTTTGAGTCCTCTTCTATTTCTCTGCTGTCTTGACAGAACCTTGGTTCTGTTAACCCATGGCCAGCCTGTCTAGGGAGAGACTAGATTCGCAATGATCCTTGGATCCTTTTCCTCAATATTATTTACTTGTTTTATTATTCTCATTTCTGATATTGTATCTGATTTTTTCTTAAAATTAGAATTTGGRCCTTATTTTCTTTGGATTGAATTCCATTTTGGTTTTTTCATATAATTCTTTTCGTTGTTAGGACATTCGGTTTTCTAGTTCTACAGCACCCTCACATCAGTCTCATGTCAGGGTCAAGGGCGTATTTCAGGAGAATTCTTTCCATTCTGTCTTCCAAGATATTAATGAAACATCAAGGACAGATGTCTCTGGATCCCTCCTTACCAAGCTTTCTTCTTTTGTAGAGAGCTTGAGAACCTTCTGTGGCCTCACAGCAGCCCAATCTCTTGAATAGAAAGACAAAGAACAGGTGTATGTTTCAGCTCAAAACTGGTAAATTTCTTACCATATTGTGTAGGCATATTTTAAATATTCCCAACATTTTCAGTTTTTAGATTCACTGTAAATGGTTGACTATTTTTCACATAGTAATAATTTCAATAATCTCTTGSCAGCTTTTTGAAAATACGCATGTGAATATATGAATGTAACCAAATTTCCACACAATGAGKTTTTTTCTGACTGTACATAGATACATTACTACATTGTGGTTTAGGATCATAGAATGCCCTTAAGTGATAAATATAACTCCCCCTTTATTGTAAGAMTTTTACTTTATGCTAAGKCTCTAATTAGATTCTTTGTCATRAAAATTTAACAATTGCGAACTGCAKRGTTTTTACRTTGCTTTGCATTTACCACCCTACATGCATATTTTAATTTTTCATTTTTCAGAAGGCAGTAATTATTCTATTAATATTACATTAAACATGAGTGTTCTACAAGCTTTTAGGAACACATTACCCTTGTTCTTGGGCAATAGACTCCAGGGACATATGTAGAAAAGGAGCCTGTCTTCAGTATGGTTTTGCTCATGCACAAGTTTGCTTTCAAGGAAATAGTGCTAGAATTCACTTGGGATTGCTACAAAGCCTCACTTTTGATCCTCTAAGGATAGATGACAACATTGCAGTTCATGAAAGGGAGAGGTATTTATGTTGTACAGAATAGGGATATAATGCTTTCAGAAAGCAAACTAACAGCCCTATAGAAAGACAGAGGYTGACCACAACATATCAGTTTCTCCAGGAGAAGTCTGTGGGAAACCCTACTGAAAACCTTGGAGAAATGCAGGTAGACAGTGTCCACCCCACACTGACTGAGCAAGTTACTTTTTCACAGAAGGCAATCAGGTTTGTCAAGTAAGATTTGCCTTTGGTGAATCCATGTTTTTCCCTATCTTGGACTTCATTTTACCTATGATAGCGCCCAGGAGGATTCATTTAGTAACTTTCCCAGGGATCGGAGTAAGATCAATGGGTCTGTAATTTCCTGGCTCATCCATTGGACATTCTCCATTTGTCAGCCGAAAGACTAGGTGGACAAAAGTGTTCACTGGTAAACTCCTCCAGGTCTTCTAAGGGTACTTTGGAATGCACTAGGACTTCCTAATCCCTTACACTACTTAGTGGATAGGCAAAGMTCCTGACACCAGCCGGGTTACTAAATGAATTGCTTGGATTCATGGTAATGTCACTTGCAGAACATGATTCTACAGATGTTGCCAGATGACAAATACTGAAGAACACCCTCTCCAAAAGACTGGTGGTATTTCTCCTTCCCTTAACTTTATCAAGTATTCAGTRATTATATCATTACTACAAAGTGAGMAGACAGGCTCCACTCCTTATTCCTAAATTTACTGTTACTCAGCTGGATACTCTTACTACTGCCAGTGTTTTATTCTAGGCTGATTGTAATCCCAATGTCCCATCTTGGCCATGACCACCTAGATGGAGAGCAGTTTTCCTTTGCTCACTCTGTGTTTTGCCAGGATATGTTGAAAAAACTGAAACTATATCTGRGAAGTCATCCTGGGAAATCAGTGATTAAATTCAAATAGGAGAGGAAAGAATAGAAGCCAAGTCTCATACWACCTAAGTTCTTAGTCTGTCAGTAACCTCCTATTTTGGCTTTCATAGCCAGTTCCATGGAAGTATTTGGGGTTACAGTTGCTAAGTAAAGTCAAAAAAACTTTCTGTGGCCTGATTTAGCTCCTAATCCTTTGTRAGAAACTAGTTCTGGAAGACATACACCTCTTAATCATTTTTGATGGAGAAACCTGAACGTCTTAGTGCTCTAGCCTTCATAAAGGAGATTTAAGCTGCACGTTCTTCTTACTGTTTACAAAGGTGCATATTCACAGTAGGACCACCAAGTCCTAGGTATCTGGAATTTCAAGGGCAGAATTTGACTTGAAAATTCCACCCATTTAGATAAGCATTATATATTCAGACATCTGCAGAATTTCAATGTTGTTATCCTAAGTGTTGAGAACTGCAGTCTTCAGTAATACAATGCATATGTTTTGTTTACTGAACTCTGGTACTTCGCCATTTCACAAAAGGTTTATTTTGATTTAAAAAAACATAGCTAATTAGCTATTTTCTGATTAAATTCATTTCATGGGAAAATGTTACTTAGCCCAGTATGCTTTGTCAGAAACRTATTGTTTAACAAAAATTGATATGGGGCAAGGCAGTTTTCCCAYGGTTTCCCTGATTGTCTCAGTATCCCATATTTTCAGACAGATCTGCACCACACTGAGATAATGGTATGATGATTTCAGTTTCCTCATTCCCAAGCCATTTTCTGGTAGCCATAAATCCCAGCATGTTAGAGACTTGGTTAGAGGCCTGGAGATGCTGATGTCCATTCTCTCCTGTTGTTACTCTGGTGTTTTTCAGGAAAATCTCCATATAGGTGCCTTCAAGACCAGGATAYAGGGATTTCTGACTTCACCTGTCCAGGGGTGAAGTGCCAGAGTCCYGGCATCCATGGTTTGAGTGCACTTTGCCATGCCAGGGGTCTCAGTTGATCTACCATGGAGCCAGGATTTAACTAGAGACATAAACCACAYTATCTCAGTCTACTTTAGTGGCATTGCTGTTCTTGTAAACTTTAATTCTACAAATAGCAGAAATGAGCAATAGACAGAAATTTCAATTTCAGTGAGCATACASTCACCAATAGTCATATCTGAAACAGTGTATCAGCATTTTCTGATACAAAAATTTTGTCCAAATTTCTGGTTCCCAGGGAAATTAGGAAAATCTTTTGTCTAGATTATTTGCTTGTTCTGTCTATTCAGCTTAGACCAGAAGAAATTGAAKAAATAAACACAACAGAAAATTTGCCTCATTCTACCTTCATCTCCTTTATCTGAAGCCTAGATTCATAAAGTTTCTCAAAGCTATAAACAGAACTGACTGCTCTATTTGGATGGATTTTTAAGTGTATAAAACACATTCTTTAAAGGCATTCTAAAAGCCACATTACTCAGGAAATGACAGGTTTTGTTTTGCAACATTTTATACATATATATTAGGAGGTTGTGTTGCTTCAAATGAGAAGTGACAGGGCAATTAAAATACAAGTTTAAAATAACTTTTCCTTGTAGATAAAGAAATAATAAATCTGACCTTCCCTACCTTAAAAACATTCATTTCCAATTCTGTACTCTTATTATTTCAAAATACTAAAAGTTGCCAATTGCATCTTCCAGAAGAGTGAAAKTGTTTTTCTACTAGAGGTTGACTCTATTCACTTGAAAGAATTGAAGGTGATTATATGTTCTGAAAACCACAAATTAGATCCAGCATATGGAATGATGTGTCTGTGGTGAAGGAAAAAAAAATAGAAATGTGCTATCATTTTCTTTGTGTTAAAAATATAAAAAAACTTTAAATCAGATTGCATTTACTAAAAAAGAAACAAAAAATTAGTAGCTAAATTGAAAGGCATATGTTTTCCTTTTCTTCTATAATGCTGTTGTAAAATAATCTACTTGGCAATTTTATTTCTGAAATTGCAAATTAGATTTTTTTTCTATATCAAAAGAAAACAGAATATCCATTAATAAGTGAATTTTTTAATGCCAGAAATTAAAAGCTCACTAGAAAGAAAAAAAATGCCACATTTTGCACAGTGTTAGAAGGCAAGATTGTTTGGCAGCCAAGATGTGTAGCTCCTGTGTGCAAAAAATGTGCAATCAAATTCTCCTCCATAAATTATGATAAAAAGAATTATCACAATATCACCATTGAATACTAAACTTTCAAAAAATGTATTTTATTATACAAGAGTCAATTAATTACAAGGGGTTTTTCCAAAATATTGATGATCTGTCACTTTACAGCACAAGCCTTCATTCAGGATGCTCTATTAGATGTTCTTCRTTTCTGCAATGCCAGCAGAAATCAGCTTGCAATTCAGCCACTCTCMCAAAGCTTCAGCAGACCACACAGAAAGTGACTACCCATGCCTGTGGCACAGCTAACCTAAGGGAAGGTTTTTTTGACTCAAGAATTTGTTGGCAATATCAACAACTGTTGTAGTTAAACTTAATCCTGTTTATTATTTTGACTTCATAACAAATCTACTACTTCTAGTAAATTGAAATTTTCTCCTGAAATTTAAACAATCTTTCAGTGTTTTTGGTGTTGGAAGTCTGATGGACTGGAGCAGTGTCTATGATATGGATGAGCACAGTCTCATCTGTTTCCCTGATGCAACTTCTATCCACTGTACCTACTTCTATTTTCTAGGTCTTATGCAATACCTTACTTAAAAATACTTTGAAGCAGAAACCATCTTCTCCTCTGGCATTAGTACTAATCTCTAATACACTTGGGGCCATACTCTCTTTTCCAGAGTCTGCTCCTGAAATTATTCTTATGTCTATTCAAAGTCTGGGAAGCTTAACACTAGGCAGCCTGATTTGTTTAGCACTCTCTTGAATCTAAATGCCAGCACAATTGCAGATGAGCTTAACAGAGCTATTTGCAAAGGAATTTAATGAAGAGTTTGTTAAGAGAATGGTACAAAGTACATTGCATCTGGAGAAAATGATAGCAGTAAAAAAAATGCAAAATGCCTTCTTTATGTCACATAAAATCTGGAGAATTGTATTTATTTTTAAAGGAATGTGTGTTTTATTCTTGTTTATTAGCTATAGAATGAGATGATTTTTAAACTAATTTATAAGTAATTTATATATTATTTAAAGACTGAAAAAAACAAAAAAGAGAGGGACTATTATCTTTTATATGATGATACCTTTTATTCTCACTTTTTTAATCATCAATTTATGGGTAAGCCTTTATGCCACAAAAGAATAACCTGAAGGGAATAGATATAAGATTCATTACAGTTCCAAAACTGGTGGGCTCTCAGATGGCATGAAAAGAAATACCAAAACACACAAGGGAATTAGACATGGCATTTTTTGATACTTTAAGCTGTGTGAAGGTTTTCCTAAGAAGGTCCTATTCAGAAGAGTTACGCTGACAGTCACTGATCAAAAGAATCAGTAACATTTATGATRCCAAATGCCTAATGCAGTATAATTCATAGAAGAAGCACTGGATCAKATCTACACTTCAATAAATCACATGAGAATCTGGTGCAATCAAAGGAAGGTGACGGTCCTGAGTATATTCCACCTCAGGCTTTTCTGTAAAGCAGCTCAGCTGTGGATAGGTATGAAAAAACTTGTCACCATGCTGAAAAGCAAGCACAACTGTTAGGTTCATTTTTATGTGTCCTAAGAATAATTCTGGAGCAGAATGGGAAATCAGCATGATTTTAAAAAATCATCTCATACTGGTCCAGTGTAATGGCAACGAAGGTACCCTTAGCTGAAACAGTAGATCTATTTTTCTATTTCTATCTCACACTGCTGCTTCTGTCCCAGAATTTCACTGCTGATGTTACTTTGGGGATTTTTGTTCACTTTATGTTTGAGCTGTGACAAGTACTGATACATAGGGCTCAGAATTCATTACAGTTGAAATAGAAAGGATCTTGGTGTGAGTCCATTAAAAGATCTTTTAAGATTCATGGGATATATAGCAAAACACAAGTACTAATATTAGCTCTCTCCAACAGACTCAAATACAAACAAATCAATCCTTTAGCATGAAGAGAGTTTCTGTGCATTATAATGAGCAGTTTCTTGGAAAGACTAAATATATGGAAAAATAACAAAAGAGTAATCAGTATTTAGCCCAAACAGAAAAACAGTACCAGGCAAAAAGAGTAAGTAATAAATATCAAACCAATGATCAGACAAAAAGCACAAACCCTTTGACCAGGCAAAAAAAAAAGTAGTTAAAAAACAATGGTGTGTGCCTGTCTAGGAGATACATATTAGCCAAATCTGAACTCTATATATATGGTCAAAGAATAATCACCTACCAAACTGAACTGTTCAGTGCCTGTCACTGGTTTCAGTAGGCTTGTTCTGAACAATAGTGTTTCATGTTGTGCTGGCATTTGGAGAGTCAGTGGTGGAATCTGAAATGCAGCACAGGTATAATCCATGAAGTACCCTGCAGTCTTGACCCCCAGAGATATGTTAATCCTCTCCCTGCCAGTGCTACCAAGTTTTCTTTCAAGAGGAAACAAACTGTAGGAGATGGTCTCTGATACCTGAGCCTTGTCACAGCATGCATTCAGGAAATGTCCTTGGCCCCTCAGATTCAACAAGTCCAGTGGATAGTGGAGAATGAATGTTAAGAACCTGATCTGTATCACAGCTACAGATCTATTCTACTRTGGGCACTGTAAGGGTGATAGAGAGTTCCTCAGACCTGTTTCTTCTTTCTTAGCCAATGTAAGACTGTGTTTCAAGACTTGAAATTGCATTATCCCAAGGCAGTTCACAGAAATGTAGCCACATTATTTCAGTACCACTGTTCCTAGTCAGACACCAATGTGCCATCTAACTGTGATGAAACTCTGTCCTCATACTGGAAGGGTTTTGTTTCTCTCTACACCTTGTTTCATCTCAGATCATGGAGTGTAATAGCATTTCACCTTGTTTGTAGGGAGAACAGTAAAGATACTACCTAGGTGACATATAGCTATGCAGCAGAGCAAGGACAGCACAGCAGCCCAGTACAGCTGGCAGCAGTTGCAGTTTCTCTGTTACCATGCTGTCAGAGACTGAAATAATTTATGYCTCAAACAATGATATAAAGTCGTGCTCATTATAACAAAAACTGTATAAAGAAGCTAAAACCAAAGAAGCCTCCCTGAAAACACCTRGCTGGTACTTTGGACTGAAAGTCAAACTGATGGGATTAGGTWAAGGGAAAGCCCATTCTCCAACCACCTGAAACCAGCAAGGAAAAGAATGTGACCCAGATCCAGCAGCTGTGCTAAGAATCACCTTTGGCTTGCTTCAGGGTGGGGGAGACCATAGCCCACAGACCCCTCTGCTGGGRGCAGGTTTGCACAGATTATCCCCCCCAGCCGAGGTGGGGGGAGGAAGTTTTGGTGTGTTGTAACCTCTGCTCAGGAACAGTGAGCCCATCCTTCCTTACAAAAAAAAACGGGCTGTGGAACTCCCAACCCTGGGAAAGACACATCTGTGGGACATTCACGTGAGAGGCAGCTGAGGGCATGCCTTAATCCATCAAAGGCCCCCCATTGTGCCCCCAGAGTCATTCCTGAAGCCTTGCACCACAGGACTGAACAACATGTGATGCAACAAATCTGGAGTTTTAAGAGACAAGGGCAAACTCCCCCCACACCAAGGAGGTGCCTGGAATTTCCTACCTGGTCTGAGGATATATTAACCCAGCATGTTCTGCGCTTTTCAGAGGGACCTTCACCAACAAGAAGACCAGTTAGCATCAACAGAGCATTGCTGGGATCCATGGAGTGGTGATATTTTCCTTATCCTGTCCCTGTTACTCTCTTTCTCTCCCCCCAACCTATTTCTTTCTTTCTCTCTCTCTCTCATTTAATATCAAATAAAACTCCCACTACTGTCACTTGCATCTTGGTCTCGTTTGCACCTTAATTTGGGCAGAGGCATTTCTAAGAACCTTAGTAATCGGGTTCTGACACAGGCCAAAGAGGAGAAACATGAGAGGCTTTGTCAGGTGGGAGTGAGTATCCTTCTCCTCTTTTACTGCTTGTCTGGCAAGTGTGAAGGAGCCAGACTCACTTATGTCCATTGCCTATGAGTACACGTGCATGTTCTGTTGCTCAGCCATTAGACACAGTAAGCATAACTTACACACACTAAACATAATAATATATGGAACCGTGCTGGAAATGCAAAAAGAAGGAATGTGTCTGACTTGAGATCAGAAAGCTACCTTCAGCAGGCCTCTTCTTGGTGTTGTATTCCTCTGAGTTCAGTGTACACTTCTTTTTGTTTGTTTAGATAGCTCCAAGCTAAAAGTAGCATAACTTACAAGTTTGCTAGCAAGAAGGTTCTCTCCTACCACCTTGGGTTGTGACATTGGAAACTCCAGACTCAGTCAAACTCCACTGAGATATCACCAACAGGTTCTCTGGAGGAGGTGACTGCTAAGGCCCACAGCAGAGTCGATAGARGCTGACAACAAACTAGTATCTGCACTCATGAGTATGTATGCCTTTCCCCCAAGACTTCCATTCTGGGGAAATGTAAAACCTATAGCTCCTAGATGACACACCTGACTAYAGACCCTTTCATCATTTTCTTTTCTCTTCCAGGCTCTTAGTGTTTTTATTTCTTCCTTTGTCTCTGGGCCAGAGAACTTGCTTAGTTAGGCAGAAAGAAAAATCTCACAAATGCTGCATACATGCCACACAGATTCATACAGATAGATTGCACTGTATTTAATTCCAAAGCTTTTAAAAGTGACTACTATTCATTAGTGTCTATGTATGGGTACACGTCCCAGCTTGAACTGTTTAAAACCAACTCCTGAGCGCAGGATTTTTTGCCAACCATCAGCATACAACTACCATTTGTCTACTTATGCAGTGCATTCTCCTACARTCAACTTACTGGTGAAATACTGTATATACATATCGAAATTAATTCTTCCTCGAGATTGGTCTTCAGATTCCACCATATCAGCCAAAAGCTGCTTTGCTCACTATCGTTTTCCRCTTGTTAATTAATTAGAGAAAGTCACGAGAAGTACCAGCTAAGTATTTTTGGGGGCCTTAATGAATGAGTCTATTAATTTAAGAAGTTTTAGCAATTATGCATTCTCTAATATTGATTTCCACTAAATCCTATCTGGAAATTAAGGAGATTGATAATAAAACCTTTTATTCAATTTCACTACAATATATCTAATGAATAAATTGGCTGCATGCACATCCTTAGAACTAGACTCCTTTAGCAATAAATGGTGCAACACAAAGGAGCACATTGTAATTGAAATTAAGGAGGGTGAAAAGCAGGTGTAGATTGAACTCAGTAATATGCTAATCAAGCACAATGGAGAWAGGAAATTTTGTGTGGTATAGATTTTTTTTCCTTTGACATTGAAAGAATTTAATTTTCCAACTTTTTTTCATATTTTTGTGTGGCCAGCTCCTGTTTGTTGGGTTCCTCAGCCTGCTGTTTCACAATGAAAAAAAATCTCAYGTACAGAGCAGAACACTATGAGTTGAATCCTGCTGGGCCAAAAAAAAAAAAAAAATTACAGAATTAATTTTGAAAGTTGCTGACAAAACATATTCCAAAGCCACAGAAGAGGGGAATGATTTCCATTAATTCAGAAAATACATAATGGCCCTAAGAGAAAGGAAGTAGTAGATGAAAAGAAACCAAAACTGAAAACAGAAAAGCTCAAATTTTCAGCCTTCTTCATCTTCCAGAATGAGAGCTATAATCAGTTTGTGTAAGACTCATATCTGTGATCATTTAATTTCAAGTCTGGCAATACAATCCATTCAGATCTTTGGAGAGTGGTCAGCACCAAGAATCTCCCATAGCTCATTTGTAAATTCTTCTTTTCATTTCAGTAAACCTCACACATCTGAGCAATCTTTGAGGATTGAGTTGAAACAGTGAATTGTCTTAGCATTTCCTCTCCTAGGAAGCAGAAAACAATTTTGTTAATTCTTTAGTCACTTTTGAACCTTCAGTCAACAYCTCTCTTTCCTTTCCATTTTCTTTATTTTGATTCACTCTTCTTAAGTGTCTGCTATCTCTTGACTGCACACATGAAGTTCAAATATCTAGCAGAAAACATACTAAGGACCTGACTTGAAACCCATATATGTTAATTCATTTAAGACTCCCACAGGTTTTAATAAAATTTTGATTAAGCAATGTGATTATTCAAATTAGCTTCTTAAATGTACTGTATAATATATCCTAATTTGTKTTATTGTGTTAAAATTCGTCTCTTCTTGCCCAAGGGAAAAAAATGCATGTAAGCAAGACTCCAGCCTTTTTAGACTTTAGGTCTTCAGAAACAAAACAATGTCAATATCAGAATCAAACATCAAACATCAGAAATGCAAAAAAATGAAATATTGATTCCCAAATCATCCATTTCTATTCTTTTTTTACTTATTATTACATTATTATTAATAGAATGTGTAGTAAAAAATCTGTCTTGACAGTAATTCATTTAATGTTAATAATAAAGATTCAAATAGTACTAAATTCATAGGGACCATGTCAAAACAACTCATTGTGGCTTGACAGTGTGTATATACAAAGGCCACTAAAAGTTAATTATTTCATTCTCAGCAGTCATTTTGTGAAGTAAGAAAATATTACTGTCATTGTAAAGACAGCAGAAAGAAAATAGGTCATTTTCTGGAGTACAGAGCACAGAATGATAGAGYCAAAATGAGAACTCAGAGAATTTTATAAGCTATTCCTAAGCTTTCCCCGTATAGCCATCTAGATATATCTTTYACCATTTGATAGGCCTTAACTTTTTCAGCCCCATATCCCAATCATATATGAAGAGCTGCATCTTACCTAACTTACTAAATAAAACTACTGTAATCACAGAAAACCTTCATCCTTAAATAAAATTTGTAATATGTGCATTAGCACGAGAGCTTAGAACAAAAATTATGTATGATGCAGAGACTATGAAGGTTGGCCCTTCCCAAGAGAAGTCACTCTTGTCTCTCCATTTACATCTTTGCTCCTTTCAGACCCATTACCATGGAAATAGAGGCATTGGCAGAGAACCAAGGACAAGCTGACTGGAGAAAGAAGCAGCACAGAGGGAATGGAAACTGCTAAGCATGGCTGCTGGGAAATCAAAGGGGTGGTGAAAAGTAGTCTAGAAAAGATGAAATACTGGAGCATCTGTCCCAGGACATGGGAAGACAGAGAATCCATAAAATCAGTCTTTTAACAACAGCYTTATGTTCATACACACACACGTACTTTATCCTCAGTTTCTCTCTCCAACTGCTGCTCTCTCAGAGTGTGAGAAGGATGGATAACTCTTTCCCTTACAATGGTTGCATTTCTTTTAAAAGGCTTCTCAAGCACATTTAGCTTTGCGTTTGCATACTCATATACCATATACTGATGCTCAGTCTCACATTTTCTGCAGCTAAGACATGAATATACAGTAATTCTGGGGGTAGTTATTTTGGTATGATGAAGTCAGCATAATACAGCTGAAAGTGAGAGAAAGCTGCTAAACTTGTATCTTTGATACACCTGAAAGTAAAAATCTCGCAAGAGAAATCTCAGTGTTCTGCTAAGCAGCTCAACAGCTAATARGTTGGGTAATGTCTGCTCCGTCTGCTCTTTGTGTATCTCACCCAAAACAAAATGTATATGCAGTTTTTGGAGCAGGGGATGAATCTGACTTGCCTTTGGTGCCTGGGAATGCTCCATTAAAAACCTGTAGAGTTAGAGTCYCTCTACCTATTTCTCAGGTTCCCTAAATTCTGTGTCACTTTCTGTGCAGAAATTGGCTTCAAGCAGGAGAGGGAAGCTGGAGACTCGCTTCCCTAGAGGTTACAGAATAATCTTGCAGCTAATGTGCTCTGCTCCTCAAGCTGAGGATACATATTCCTAAATTTCTTGCTTAGAGTTTTGCTTATCAGAGCATGCATAATCCAATTCATGGTCCATTAGTCAGATCTGGCCCATGGCACTCTTGTGCCCAGCTTTTTCATTTACAGCTATGAAGTGGGGCTGCTCAGATAGTGAATTCTTCCTGTATGGCTGGATAATCCGTCTCCCTTGGTGAAGAAGTTCTGTTCTCACTTAGAGACAGACCTACTGCCATGCCACATCCAAGGAAGATGAAGCAGGCACCAGCAGACACGTCTTTTTATGAGTACCTACATAAAACCCGAACTGCTGCTCCCTTGGGCTTCCAGTTAACTGTACAAAAAGCTGTTCCTCCACAAACCCTTTCAGATGAGGGCTCTGTGCCGTGAATCCTGAGTAGGAGGAGGTGTTCAGGCTAGTTGCATATGCAGAATGGGAGATTGAGTCTCTGCTGAAGCACTTTGGCTCTGTGTACAGACAGCGGTGAGAGCTGGCACCTCTGAAATGAATTTCCTGAGAGTATTTGATACAGCACTTCATTGCCAAAGTAGCAGTGAGTCCTGGCTTGCTATGTCACAGATAACTAAAACAGATTACAGCTGCAGAAAAGACAATTCATTCAGGAATTGAAGAACTCTGGTTTATCATGAATAACTGAAAAACTTATAAATAAGTTATCTKAAATAAGGCCTCAACAGGGGAAGGAATTTTTAACTTAGTTTCTTAGAAAGAATCTCATTCTACACAGCAAAATATGCACCAGTTCAATTRCAAAGGTGGTATTGTAATATTTAAAAATTAACATTAATCATCTCTCATGCAGACCCATTTCTTCCCTCTTCTCCCAGGATGTATGCTCTCCAGAAATACTTCTTTAAAAACTGGTTAGCAGAATCAACTCTTACAGATTTAATGTCAATAGGCTTTCAATACCCTATGGAAAAATTATTACAAAAGCAATTTAAAGTTAATCCCTTGGCAACACTTTTGCAAACATCAAATTAGCAGTGAAAAGAATATCTGGGTGATTTTGTCCTGTTTAACCAACAATGCTGGACTGGAAGATAGCACTAAGTGACGCTGTGCAGGAGGTCTCTTTCTTGGAGTTTTGTGTCTGCATAGAAACATTACATCATTAGACAGGGGAGTGATAAGAATTAACATTTCATTTTAGAAAGATTTTTAACTTTTTYTTCCACTAACGTGATAGAGAAATAGCACAGACATAAAAATCAACCATGGTTRCCTTTAGGTTAATTTTTCATGAGATTTTACCACCACTGAAGAAAGGCTTTACAAATGTACAAAGAATACATCGATACACAAAGAATACATATCTTCTTTAATTTCACTAAAGGTCCAGAAAATTATATGAAGTTTTTCCATCCCCCAGGACTGCTAGGACTTACTTTGGGCTAAGACAGTCTCCCAGAAAATGTTGTTTTTCAATTATGTTAGGTGAAGGAGGGCATGGTATCTGGGACTCTCACTTGACTTCTGGCTTAGAACAAACTTCCTAAGTATATGATTCACTGGAGTGTTGTATGGAAGGGGAAAAAACAGCAGGGAAAAACCACTGCCAAGTCTTTTTTTTTTTTTTTTTTTTTTGTAGAGTCTACTGCAGTGGGTATATGACTAATGTTTCAAAGTATGAAAGTAGGACTGAATCTCTCTGGAGAATGTGCAAAATTCATTGGGTTTTTTAATCCTGAGTAGTCTTAGCTATGAACCAAGCTGTGTCAGAACTGCCTGCTCCTAACTGTGATCCTTACTGGAACACTTCCTGTGCTTTTGGTGCTTCATCACTGCTCTGTGAGTTGCATTCAGGATTTGAATATCCCAGAGAGTATATTCAACCTGCATGTGATTGATTGTGAGAATGGATTCTAATACTGCTAATGCACAGTCTGGGGCAAGCAGCCTCAGGACTTAGCCTTTAATTCAGGTATTAGCAAAATAAGATAGTAATATGCAATTAACTATCCCAAAAGCATATTATATCACTTGCTTGGTTAATGCTTATAAGGCACGCTTTGGAAATTAAAATGCTACATGCACTGAGTATTGTACAGCATGGAAAAATGTTTGACTGTTTAATTCAGATGGAATGCATGTAACACAATGAAACCATGAGTTTTGGCCAGCACACTAGAAATCCTTTGCCATCTTTCATTTGATATGCAAACACTGGATTAAGTTTCCTTTACTTTGGCCAAACCAGCACTCTCAGGAATCATACTGTGTCTCTCCCACAGCTGTAAAATATTCTTCTTTTTATAGAAGAATATCAGGTGGATTTTGGTAGTAAGGTGCCAATACCTGGAAATATTTTAGGTGTACTCTGGGAGCAAATGTTTGTTCAGTTTGCTAACTGCAGAAAACTGAGAAAGAAAAATGATGTATCATACAGACTTGCAGGTAAACCCTTGAGACCTCAATGGAAAACTTTATTTTGCCATCCGTAACAGTAAAAGAAACTTAAACCTTAAGGTTCTCCACAGCAAAAGCAACATCCTTATCCCAGCCAACAAGTAGAGTTGAACTCCTGATACATGCCACTAATATCAGTGACATAAATGTCAAAAGAGTGAGAGAAATTTGCTTATATCCCTGGCTTGCTTTATATTTCAGAGGGATTCCCTTCCCTTCCCTTCCCTTCCCTTCCCTTCCCTTCCCTTCCCTTCCCTTCCCTTCCCTTCCCTTCCCTTCCCTT
>QVAJ01000043.1:371068-491770 GCA_003546035.1 Mixornis gularis
TCTCTTTTCTCTTTTTGCTTTTCTCTTTTCTCTCCTCCTCTTCTCCTTTCCCCTTCCCCTTCCCCTTTCCCCTTCCCCTTCCTGTTTCCCTCTTTTACCCCTGATTTATGCTCTGATTTGTCAATATCAACTTTTAGCTGGACACAAACCTTAACACTGTTGAATTTTGTGAATGTGCATTCCTTGGTGGTCATTGGCCCTTATATCTACTCCAATAACAGGAGCAGAGCAATGCAGGATGAATGCAGATAGCAATCTGCCAGCAGCCCTCTCCTGTCTGATGACATGAACTATCAGAGTTTACATGGGGATTACAACATGGGATAGAACAAAAAGGAAACAAAGGATGTAGAGATGCCTGAAGGTGATAATAAAAAATTAATGTATGTTTCCCTGGTTTTTAGCTGCTAAAAAATACCCCTTGACTTAACTAAAATTTATTATTTAGCAGTTGGAGTCTTAGTCTGCCATTGTTTTATTATAATACACCATGAATATTAAATAGTAGATGACTTCACCTCCCCACATTAAGAGCAGAGCCATTTGTTTTGAACTCTTGATCCTCTTTGTTTGCTTTTTGTTTCATGTGTGTGTTTTCTCCATTGACATTATTCATGATGCTTTGAGATATAATAGAGAGCTGGGATTCACCCTGAGTGGTGGTGTCTGATGTCCATTTGGAACAAATTCAAACAACCCAAACAGTCCAGGGAAAACTTCAGCTTCTCCTGTGATCACCACCTGCCAGGAAGCCAAGCCCAGCTGCAAGAGAACATCACAGTTTGGCAGACCTCCATCACAAGAAAGGTATGGTTTTTCTCAGATGTRGTTAACTCCTTAAAGATTCTGGCAGTGCAAGCAAGCTGATATGCTCCTCAGAACAGAGAAGGTTCCATATTATCAGYATCTAAGAACAGACATCATTGACAYTGTATTTCAAATTGTTTTTTGAAAGATCAGGAAGGTCTGTCAATTAAAGAGTCACTTGGTTTTAAATAYAGAGATGATACAGTCAGATTTTCACTAGAATTTACAAAAGACTAAACTCAAACAACATGCATAGCACCACTTTTAGCCTTGATTCAGCAGACTCTTAGGTACTTATTTAACACTAATGTCTGTACCTCAGTGCAAGTGGTTTGCTGGATAAAAGCCCTTGTGAACATATACAAACTCATAGAAGGTACCTGAAGGAATCAATCTTTTCTGACACAGAGGCAGATTTTAAATCATGGCTTAGTTCCGTTTTAGAGTAACTGCAGATCAGAGAACTGAAATGTTCCATGACTTAATGGGCTTCATTTCTACTAGCTTCTTGAAGCAACAGTGGACAATGACAATAATAGGCCTGGACTGATGCCAGATGATTTCTTGTCCATGTAATTGTACTGGCTGCAAGCTTGGCCCAGCTAGGAGAGAAAAGACAATGAAATTTAGAAAAGTGCTATAGGCCAGGGCTGATGTCATCACATGGCACTTGCTCACCTTTTCTTCCCCAGGATCACTGGAGATTTCTTACCCATATAATCCTTACTTCTTCTCTTGCCTATGGACATGCCCTAACACTAAGAAATAAAAATTTATTTTAGCCATAGGTATAATATGAATGCTTAGATGCCAACTATTGGAGCTGAGCTAAGCTTGTCAGCTTAAAATTGTCTTTACATTGACATTCATTTTAATGGTTACTTATACTTTGAAGTCTAAAAATTTAAGCAAATCACCTCAGTTACATAGTCATTGTCTGAAAACATATTTTTCAAGCCTCTGGTACCTACCAACCCAGAGTGAAAAAGATGAGCATCTTAAATTCACTTGAAATTTTATCAAAGAAATCTCAGTTTAAATTCAACAACCATGTTTCAGTACTACATAGGTATAGCTGACTCCCAGCTATCTTATAAGCTCCTGCAAGAGAAGAAGCAAATGTTTATGATCTGTGTAATTAGCTTTGTTTTCCATCTCTAATACTGTGAAGTGGAAAATATTAGGCAGTCTTTTATCCAGATGTGACAWAACAAGTGCTTTTCAGAGACAACTTTCCAAGTGGACATTGCTATCTCTTGAGATCAGCTAATTAGTTTCTCAGAAAAAGCTAATATAATCTATTGGATATGTACAAAACATCTTCTGAAACTATGTAACAAATTCCCAGTAGACTCCGGTTTGTTGCAGTAAGTTATATATGTTTCTCCTCTGCTTAAGTCTAAGTTGTGTGTTTGTACCAAARCCCTGAACATTTTATTTTCTTTTGAGGAGTTGATAACTGTGTCYATGCTCTTGATTTAAACAAACAGAAAATTTCACTAGTCAGGTGTGGACATGCAGGTTTAGATGTCTGTAGCTGGAGCTTCAGAACCACTTTACTCCAACATAAGGCAGAGCTGCCCTTTACATAGACAAGTTTTCTTTCTTCCCTCATCTGAACCACAAATTCCTGCTGCCCTTTTGCACCAAAACTGAATGCTAAACTGAACCAAGAAATAATTAGGTTGAAAAACAACCTGGGAGATGGAAGGAGGCTGTGAGACATATTGGGTGATTCTTTTCATTCAGATTAGTTCCCTGAACCAGGTCAATCTTTAAGTCCAACAGGAAGACATGGCTGGAGATGGAACAGAGGGTAGGATTGATTGTGTCATGCCATTTAGGTTGGTTTAAAGTGATTACATAATTGCTATCTTAACTAGATATTGAAAGTAGGGGGCTTTTCTGTAGCTTATGATTTTCTTAGATTCCAATTCAGCAAGATATTTAAGTAAACACCTAACCTAAAGTTTCATGCTAAAGCAATGCTCTAGTATTTCTAGTATTTTTCTTAGTTGACTTCCTGAAGTGTCAACTTCAGTGGGACTGTTCTTCTTTGTAACTGTTGTACTTGAAAATATTTAGCTGTTTTAAAGAAAGTATTCATTGTTGCTAGGAAATATTGTTTATGACCTTTTTATAAAGCAGCTACAGCACCTCAGGGAAGAAAAAGAGAGACATAAGCTTGGCAAGGAGTAAAATTGCAGGTAAGATTTGTGGTTTTATTAGCCACAAAAGAGTTGGATGTSATTTAACTAAGTTACACAATATATAAAGGACTTTGTACATGGATTGTGGAGCATATTAGATGATAAAATTGACTCCTTCTGCTTTTCCATTAGCTCTGRCACCAATAGATAAACTAACTGAGACTCATATGTCTTGATGCACAAGGAAGAATGTAGCACATTAAGGAGGATGGAGGTCTCAGAAGTGCTTTCCTAGCATAATAGCTGGTAAGCTAGGATGCAGTTGTAATTTCCTTCTTCATCCTCAGTGGGAATACATGTGAGAGCTTAACATGTTGTAAGGAAGAAATCCAGCTTCCCAAAGGATGCCTGAGAAATCTTCAGAATCAGCATTTTCCAAGATGTTTTTCTTCTTAATGGAAAAGACGAATATTGCAAAGCTGAACACTGTGGGGGTTGGATAAACAAGACAGGGTCATACCTGGATGGTTGCACACATTACATGATATGTACAGCAGGGCTGATACCCAGACAGTAGATGAAACAGGACGTATTTCTTCATCCATTTCTTCATCATTTTTTTTTTCATGAATACTTTCTAAAACAATCCTTTGAAACCAGCTAAGCAAGCATCAGCATGGCAGAAATGGAAACTCAACATGTCACTGCTAGGGTTGCCTTTCTAATCTTAACAGTGACCATTTGCATGTATTTGTTGCAGGGTGGCCCTTCTTACATTCGGCCACATTGATTTTCTCTCAAAGGAGACATACTGTGCAGAAATTCCCAAAAGGTCTGCTCTATATCTCCCTTTTCCTCTTTCTAATCTCACAGATTTCATGTCATTATTAGTGCTTTGCTCTCTTCTTGTTAAATCTTCTTCTATGTCTTGATTTTCACACTTTTTTTCATTTTTTTCCTAAGAAATTGCCCAAGTTTATATTTATTTCGAAAATTAATCATACATTATTCTATTCTTATCTAATTAGCACGTTATCCTACTATGCACTAAACTATGCCGTGTCTCCCTTCCACAAGACAGATGCACTCTCCAACCTACAAGCACAACTGCTCCTTAACCTAGTTCTGTCAGAATGATTTGATTTGTAAAAYCCTCACAGAGAAGTGGTTTAGTGGGTTTTAAAAACAAACTCTTTTGACAGAATCAGGCTGGGGACAGCTATGTATGTAGTTATACTAGCAAATCTGAACGGGGAGTGGTAACCTTTGGGGAAGCAGATGGGAGGAGGGAGTGGCTGGTGATGAGCCCTCTACATTGTCTCCATGGTTCCATTATCCACRTATCTACCAGCAGCCCTACCAATATCTGGCCATACCCTGGCTARTCAAATTGTCCTAACTTTCCCTCTTTCCTCTAAATGACAGACCTGCAATATAAAACCACAATGCTCTCACTCCGTTAGACTTTCTTGTCTAAACCTGCATTTTCATTTTCTCAGATGATTTTCCTTACTCCCTTCTTTTCCTCATTCTATAGCAATTTCATTATGTTTTCATACTGTCCAGTCCTTCTTTACAAAAATTTGGATTTTCATTTACGTCTCTTSTGTAGTCCCTTTCTCAAAACAGTTTCTCCTCAAATCTTATTAGACAAGCTCCCTCTTTTGCCTTGTTCTAATTAAACTGTGTATYCTTTGGGTGAATGAACATGGCTGAAGTGTGCAAAATGCTTTTAGTGTGCTGGTCTGCCAAATTACAATAACAGCAATAGTCAACAGAGTTCTGAAGYTTGAGCACAGGATTAGATGTCCTGSTGGAGAAAGTAAGCTGATATAAAGAATAATTATTAAAAAAATTAAAGGAGGAAGGCATGCAGCACTGAGGAAYTTAGAAAATTCAGAACAGCCAACAGTCAGAACATATGGAGACAGAAAAGATCTCCCTGTCAGAAATTCTGACACATGGAGATTTCAAGGAGAAAAGACAGGTCTTGAGACAGAAGACAAACTTCACACCTGAAGTGCCTGATGATTCAGGCAGAAAAGGATCTGCAGTTCAGGAAACTCCAAAAATGTCGCAATAGCCTCAGAGCCTGCACAGAGAAAATTCCACCCTGCCTTACAGACTGAGCACGCTCTATCTATGCAAATGAGTGACATCTGTGACAGAAAACTGTTATTAGGAATATATTTCTAGATGGGAACTGTTGAGGACTTTGCTGATAACTAAAAGCCCTAATCCATCTCTGAACAAAGTAATTTCTGGTGCTGTTTTTTGAGGAGGAACAAAGTAATGGAAAATGTACTGCATGATGTTTATCTCAATATACAACCTGTGACAGACCTAGCTGGTAACCTAGAAAATGCCTTGAAGAAAAACATGGAGCAAGTAAAAAAAAAAACAGTAAATATGTATGAGAGAGAGGGAAAGGGAGAGGAACACAGAAATGTAGAGGATTTCAAATGAACAYTTGAACATTTTGTTTCTGCATCTGCACACACACTGTATAGGAAACAGTAGAGCATTAATTTAGTGTTGGGGTATACTCTGAATTTGTGCGTCTTTTCAATGATATTTCAGTTTGTATAACTGGAGTGTAAATCCGTTACTTATGTTCCTTCTGAGACTGAAATCTGAGTCCAATTTCTTTTGTCCTCCACCCTGCTTATGGACAGATACACAACCATCTGCCAGGTGGCTACCTAGGTTAAGAACCATGGGTTTAGAGGTGGTCATAATTCAACAGTCATTGCAACATGGAGTGTCATGARCAGTAATGAGTAGCTGATGCTTTGAGCCTTTTTTTGCCTCTCACTCTTCTTTTCTCTGCTTCACTGAGAATGCCTTAAAAGCTTAAACAGTAAAGGTCCTCTACTTCTTGTTTCCTTTTGTTTTTTGTCTGTTTCATTTTCTTTCCCCAGGATAATTGAAAGAAGAATAAATTCAAAGAATGTGGTGGGTTTCAAAAAGAAACAGGAAAAAGTTTGGCAGTGAAGCTCAGCAAACAGTTGAACAACTGGCTTTGGAAGAGGATTTAGACTACCCTGGCAAAAGAAAAAGTGTTGACCTGGAAAATCAAGATGCATTAGGCATTTCAGTGAAGGAGAGACAAGGTTATGCAACCTGGTCAGGTGGAAAGAGACCTGGTAGTCAAGAGTTTAATGAAAAAAACCACAAAAATGGAGGATTTTACTAAACAAAAAGGAGTTTTGCTGAGAGGAATGTACAGAGAGATTTAAAAAGAAAGAACATGGTAGTAACACCAATAAAAGTTGTATCTTCTCAAGGCTCAAATTGAATGGAAATAAATTTATCAGCAACATAGAAATTAACGATTTCAGACTTATTCATGGGATAGTAATCTGACAAAATAGTGTTCACTAAAAATTGTAAAAACATTTGTTAATATAGTTTATACACTCTATTTGAAAATAACAAATTTAATAAAACAACGTCTTGCATATGATGTTCTCCTTGTTGTTTTCCATGCTGCCAGCCTTGGTGGAGATCGCAGACAGACTGCTTGTCAGGCCTGCTAATGATGGAGGCTCAAATTACACAGAATACACATTCCCAAGGGGAGGGGAGCAAGGAGCTGTCCAGTGAGGAAAGGGAAGGAGATTTAGTTGGTACATCCTTAAAAGTACCAACTTAGGAACACACTGCAACATGGATAGACACTCTCTCCTGGGGGGTTTATTGGATCAAGACATTTCTGAGTATGAAGTCTAAGATGAAAATAACTGAAAAGCAGAACTTAGTACTGGCTCAAGTGGAAGAAAAAGACAACGTCATAGATCCAGGTGAAAATAATCATGAAAAAGAGTGCGCATATTTAGTTATTCATATACTTCAGAAATCTTAAAAGACATAGGAAGGATGCAGTTGTCAAGCTATCATTAAGGCACATCAACCCAGCCTCAGTACCTGCTATCTAACTGGTGTGATTTAAATAACAGAGACTTTGTGTCTCCTGTCCAGAAGCATTGGCATTTCTAATGAGGTTCAATAATTTAGCACTAAGTTAAAAACTGTGGACCTTTCAGGATCCACAAACATGTTTTTTGGTGCTGGGCTGAAGCTCTTCAGTCACTTCAGTCAAATATGCTTCAAAATATGCAAACAGGTCCAAAACCAGCTGTACAAAAACCTAATTCTACTCAACTCACTCCTGCCTTTCACAGGATCATGCCACCTATGTCAGACTTGGTGAGTAATTCTACCACCATATGTCCATCAGACTTGGACCACAAAGTTTCCAGCTGTGTAAAAGCAGGCATTGTCAGCCAACTCTCCACATTCACCTTCATCAGTCCTGGCAACAGAACCAGCCAGCATTCATTTCCCTGAAAACATCTAGCTATCTTCTCCTTTTGTCCACTTCTGGCCTCTTTCCAGTCTCAATTTGTAGAACACACAGGTTCAAGCCTATGTGCCCTGTGGTGTAATTTGAATCTATATATTTTTTCTTTGTATTTCAAAAATTAGTCCATACAGGAGCTTGAAATGTTACATATATAGTTGTTTGTGTTGAAGCATTAATTAAAGCAATTTAAAGYATTTATAAGATTTCCTCTGGGCCTTTTCATGGCAAAAAATTAACAAATTTCTTCTTGTTATCTCCAAGCCCTTAATCATCTTCCTTACCTTTTGCTGGACATGCTCCAATATGCTCCTCTCTCAGACTGTGGAACAAAGATTTGGGCACAGCTCTCCAGGTGTGTCTCAGCAGTGCTAAGAAGAAGAGAAGGATCAGCTCCCTCAGTCTGCAGGCAATGTTCTCCCTAATGAAGCCAAGAGTGCTGCTCACCTTTTTCTGTGAGGGCATATTACTGGGTGATGTTCAGCTTGGCCACAAACACCCTCAGGTCATTTCCTGTAGAGCTGCTTTCCAGTCATCCATCCCCTAACCTGCATTAATGTAAAGGGATTTTCCACCTCAGGTGCCGATTTTAGCATTTCCCTTTACTGGACTTCATGAGATCCCTGTTTGCTCATTTCTCCAACCACGCTGAGTGAATCATCTGAATGGCAACACAGCAGTGACATACAAGCCACTCCTCCCAATTTTACATTACAGCAAACTTGGTGAGTGTGGGCTCTCTCATGTCATCCAGCTCATTAATAAAGATGTTAAACAGTAGGGGGCCCTGCACTGACACCTTGGGTACAGACTTACAAACTGGCTTCCAGTGGTAATGGGTTATTACTGTGCACTGGGTCTGACTGAGGTAAAGTTCACAGCCCCACAGTGCTGTGCTTTGCATTGGCAGCTGAATGGGTGCTGATAACAGACCAGTGCTTTGGCTACTGCCGAGCAGCACTGTCCTCTGACATTCCTTCCCCCACCAAAGGAGATCCRAGTGGGAAGGATCCGGGAGAGGACACAACCAGGCCAGCTGGCCCAAATTAGCCAAAGAGATATTCCATACTGCATGACATCAGCTCAGACAAAAAAGCTAAGGGAGAGAGGAGGAAGGGGGATATTTGTGACTCTTCAATRTTTSCCTTCTGGAGGAACCATTACATGTGCTGAAGCCCTGCTTCCCGGAAGTGTCCAAACATTGCTGATGATGGGAAATAGAGACTGACCTTCTTTTTCTCTTTAGATCATGCGGGTGCAGATCTTTGTTTATTTCTTTTCTTTCACTGTGATTAAACTGCCTTATCTCACCCACTGGTTGCTCTCCTCCTTATTATCTCCGCSGTCCCATTGGGAAAGGGAGTGATAGARCGACTTAGTGGGCACCTGGCACTCAGCCAAGATCAATCTGCTACAAACTGGTAACTAAGAAGTTCAAGCAGTCGGACATCATGCTACTGTCACAACCAGTTCAATCCAGTCTCCCCATCTGGTCATATATCCAGCTGTTTCTCCATGAGGCTTTTATGGGATACTGCAATAAAATCCTTCTAAAACTGAGATAAATAGCATCAARTACTTATCCATCTTTTGCCACACCAGTCATCTCATCATGGAGAACAATCCCATTCATTAAACTAATTTCCTTTTCATAAATCCATGCTGATTCCTCCCAATCACCTCCTTATCCTTCACATGTTTGGAAACGTTTTCCAGGATTACTTTCTCCATCACTTCAGAAGAGATTAAGGTTAGCAYGACAAGCTATAGCTCTCCAGAAACCTGGTTTTGAACTTCTTGAAAATAGAAGTGACATTTGTTTCCTTCTGATCCTCAGGAACCTCTCTAAAGCTCCATGACCTGATAAAGTTAACTGAGAGTAGCTTTTCAATAACATCAAGCCCCAGCTTGGCCTAATGCATCCTATTATCAGTTATTCCTTGTTTTGTAAGTGTGAGGTCAAGCAGAACATCTGCTTCCTCAGCTCCTTGTGCTGGTATCAGTACACTCCAGAAATTTCACTTTGCGTCCTGCTCTGGTGTCCCTCCAGGGATATCAGGATTGTAAGAGACTCTCTTAATAACCAGCAACAGTGAAAAAAAACTTCTTTGTGTTGACCTCATCAGCTTCATTTTCTTGACCAGGCAATCTGTAAGAGACATTGCAACACCGTCCATGTTGGTCTGCCGGATGATCCCGATCCATAAACTCTCAACTGATTCATCATGTATTCCAGGCAGAGCTCCAAGCATTCCAGATGCATTTGCACATAAAATTAAAATGCTCATTAGTTGCTTAATTTCAAATACATCTGATCAAATCTGTTCTACATTTCTTCTCTATTTTTCTCTTCTCCCCTGCTCTATGGATGCTTCAGTAGAAATCATATCAAAGTGAATATATATGTTCATGCTCAATAGAAAACCATGTTTTATTTTTCTCTATCTATGTCCTTCTAATCATCTGTACTGAATGTACAGAAGACAGGTGGAGTTATGTGGTTTCTCTTATGGCGAAAAGAAATTATGAAGGGATAAATTCACACTGCAAGTTTACCTCCTAGAGTGTCTGACTGTTTATAGCATTGTGGAATAGACAGATAACTCACACAAATTTACTCCATTTTAGCCGTGTGGACACCTACAGATATGAAAATTTCTTATTGTGCTTTTGCAAATCTACTAAACTTTTTCTCCTTCACAAAGTTTAGAGGGAAAAATGTAAAAATCCTGGTTGAAATTTAACAGATTAAAGTTCCAGATAGATCTGCATTATACTAAGCATGAAAGACATCTTTGATAAATGGTTTGCTGTATCTTAGCTAGCATTACAAATCTTGAGTGAGCAACAAGGACATTAATGTGCAGGATGAGTGTGTAGAGAATAGGCTGCATACTCAGGAAACAGAATTTCCATGGGCCTTGGAGCAGAAATCTAATGATCTTCCTTTCATCAGGCACACTTTGTAAATGAACTAGGCACAGAAATACATGCAATATTTCACAATAATTTACTTCTACTGCAGGATCCTTAATACACTGACAGCATTGCTTTATCTCATAATGGCTTTAAAAATACCCTTTTACTTTTTAACGTTTTAAAGTTTTACACCTTTTCTTTAAAATGTGATGTTTTAGTTATTTGGTAAATCCATTATGGTCTCACAACACAATTGCTAGCGTCACAAAGGATATGCACAATGGTACAACTCATGCCACAGAAAAATGCTTATATAAAAATTGCTTAACCTAAATTATTTCAGTGTTCATATTTCTTTATCTGCTTTACACTTGGGACATTATAGCTTTTGTTTTCAACCTCATCTTGAATTAGAATTAGATTTGAGGAACAGAGGCAAAAATACTTCATATTTAAATTAAACCACTGAACAGCAATTGTTGAAACAATGAGCCACATAAAGGAAAAATATAAAATGGGAACCAGAACTGACTGTGCAAAAATCAAAATRCAAGACAAAAGATGATTTCAAGGGACCTCAGAAAATTAAATAAAAGGTAATATAAGCCTTAAAAGATATTCACAAGGAATAGTATCACATTGTGCGTATGATATAGGAATTGTCAGTAGGTGCCACTTCACAGAGTGTGAAAAACAGTTCTCAGATGTACTGGGTAAATAGGGTTTGGATGAAAGCCAGAAAACAACATGAATCCTAGACCAGAGGTTCAAAAAAAGTCTCTGCTTTGGGCTTCCTCTGTTTACAGATGTTCAAATCTGAATGTATGTTAACTTAATTTGGACATACAAAATCAGAAATCAATTTTTAACAGACTAGTCTGGGCATTTACACACCATTTGACACAGTCCACATCACCGTTTCTTATAACTCTGGAATTTGGACTTCACATATCATAATAAGATTTTATTGAAGAAATAAAATCAGGTTTTCAACAACAATCCTCATGTTATATATTATCTCTAGGGAGTTAAGGCAGCATGCACAGTTCCAACCCTAAGTTCACTGAGCTTCAGATTTCTGCAGGAATTCTTCTGCTTCACTTATATGATCATGTATCATATCTCTTATGTAATGCAGTGCTTTTTTTTTTTTTTTTCTTCTCAGACTTGTTAGATAGAAAGTCTAGAATGCCACACCAGAGAAAAATAAATACCTAATCTATTAAAATTTCACTCATGCTACCATATATGTTTAKTTTTGGAGTTATGGTTATAAAATGCCTTCTTTCTTTCATTAACTATTTTCTGTGTCAGGTGATCCCCTCTCACAGAGGCATTCTGCTTTTTACCTTGCTTTCCTTGAGTGACTTATATGAAATTTTTTCCTCAAAAGCAAACTTGATCCCTTGAAAAGTGAACTACCCGTTACTTAATGCTCAAACCAAAATTGTATTTGAAGACAGCTGGGCAATGAACCATAGTAAGAGGAAACAAAAAGGTCCTCAGCTATTTCTATTTTATGAATAAAGCCCACTTTGTTTTGCTGCCTTATATATTCTGGCTGTAATTACTCTGCAGAACTCTTTTCCAATCTGTCTCATAACACAGTCATACAATGCTAACATGCTCTTTAAATTTACCACAAAACAAGAGTTACCTTCTTAAAAGAATCCAAGAGAAAAGTGACCATGAAAAATCTGTAGGGTTTTTTTTTTTTTCTATCACAGAGATAATGCTGAATTATTTTTTTTTCTCGTATACTATCCAGCTTTTTGTAGTATTGAAATTGAGTGTAGCATTTCTTAGGTGTAGTTTTTACTGTTGATTGGACAGGTCTCTCCATTCCCTGAGGATCATATACTTCAGACTATAGTACCTCAAAATTTGCATGTGCAGTCCAAAGKACTGCACCTATGGCACACCAAAATTATATCATGCATTAGAAAAGTTTACTGACACTGGTAAAAACCCTGGTATTCCATTTAAGTAGTRTTCATTTAGCTTTCATACTGCAAATAAAACGCACTTAAATTACAGTCAAGTTATCCCAAAACAAGCAATCATCTAAAGCATAGGACTCATACCACACATTGAAAGAAGTATGCTGAACCTGTCGCCAATACATTTTACCTTTGCAGATCTGTTTGAGAGTTGGAAGAAAACATTTCCAGCAATACTAAGCTCAAAGTACTCTGGGAAGAGAAACAACAGCCATCATCAAATCTGGGAAAAAARGGAAACGGGAATGTTTTTGCAGTCCTGGAATCTTAGTTTGATGATAATTAAATTAACCACAGAGGTGCCAGTTACCCTYTCTAGAACAACTGACACTATTCTGCTAAGTCCAATATTTGATTCACTGGCACTTTTCCAAAGTCAAAATAAGGTAAAATAATTCCCTCTGTTAAATTCAATAGACACTTCAAAACTAATGATCACAAAGTTCTGAAATAAAAATAATGYTATTGTGTCTTCAGTGATAACACTTTGTTCTGAGACAGTGATTGGATCTGTTCTGGAGGAAGATTTGTTTTCTCAGAGGACACAATTGAGCAAAAGTTTTCATCTCCTTGATGCCTAAAACAGAGCTTTCCCTGCATTACATTGTAGGCTWTACAAAAGATTCAGGTTTTTTAAAAATATAACAACAACATTAATGAAGAAAATTTCATTGAATGGATAGTTCAGCAACCTTAGAAGACTAATTTGTGTGTGTGTCTCCTACTACATCAGASTATGTAAGGAAGATGGCATTTCTGAAATGCCAAAAGCTAGGATTATAATTGCTTTAATATTCAGGTRAAAAAATTAGCAATTTTTATGGTTTTGCTCACACTCAAGGTATTTATGTAGGAAATTAATGGCCTATATTGTAAAGTCAGGTTAAAGTTTTTTTAATATCAGAAATTATATCCAGATTGTTTTCTGTTATGTTCCCTTCCACTTAACACTGTACTAGTCCTCTTTTCAGCATAAGGAAATAATATAAGTCACTGGAGATATTCTGGGGGTATGAACTTATAACACTGAAATCTTTCAATTTCTATTTATTTAGGGCTGCATCAAAAAACTGATTCAAATAAATGAGTCTTTGAATTGTCTGAAATAGACTTACAAGCAGGCTCTTACATAAGAGCTGAGTTTACTCAGCACCTCACAGAGTAAATTTCACAAAATAAACAACTGARATTATTAATGAAAAATCAAAATGCTTTCATTGGGAGTGCTTTATGTAATATCTATGCAAAATAAAGTCACATTATTTTGTGTGGATGAAATTATTACTTGCTCTTTGGAATGAGCAGTTTATGACCTTTTATTAAATGGCATCTAAGGTACTTTTCTCATAGACATTTAGGAATTCTTGTAGGACTAAATTTTTTAGATTTTGTGTATTTTCTACCAGAGAAAAACTATATGAGACAGCAATAGGAATAGCAAACGTATCCTTTGGACTACTCAGAATTGGTGCATTTTTCTTTCAATCTATATTTGTATATATCTCTATGTTTTATCAAWTTATTTTAAGTTTTTTTAAAAAGTTAATTATTTGGGACTATATATCACACACGGTTTTAAAGCATATTTTTCATTATTTTTAGTTTTCAGTTTTGATTATCTATTCAATTATTATCTATTATATTATATGATGGTGAAACTAGAAAAAAGCACAAATTTACTATGAAAACAATATCATACCTAATCATCAGAAAATCAGAGAATTTTGTATTAAATTATAGTTCTTCAAAAACAGTCAACACAGCAATGTTTCAATTCCSGTATGTTCTAAAATAAACATAATCATACATCAGATATTAATTTTCCCTGGTGATTTCAAGTGATTTCCTGCGTACTTTCAATTCTTTTTAATATCCTACCAAATATATTTTACAATTCGTTTTTCTAATCTGTCATTTCAACACAGGTCCTCTAAATTTAGCAGAGAGTTTTGACTCTAAAATATTTGTCTTGAAAGTAACTTTTTGTGTCATTTTTCGTCYTGTTTAGCAAGTATCCCTATTTTCCAGCTTCCCGTGCTTTGACAAATTACTCATAGAATCATAAAAAACATAGAATTGTTTAGGTCTGGAAAGACACTAAGATCATCAAGTCAAATTGTAAGCTTATCCCTGCTGAGTCTACCACTAAAATGTGTCCCTAAGTGCCACAGCCCATGGATCCAGCATGATCCCTAAGAAGTGCCTATCAACCACCCAGATCATCAACACTCACACTCAGATTGGTGTTGTCTATAATTCATTACTGTTCTGTTGAAATCTTATTAAAATATAGAAAATCGCTTTGCTATCTGAATGTGTTTAGTGCTATTTTGAGTTTTAATACCTCACATGCCATTCAGGATTTTTAAATTGGAAATAATTTTGTCTGTTGAATTGAAGAATTCCTATTCTGTAACATGGCTTACTTTACAGTCACTGTCCACTCACCATCCCTTGACCTTCCATCCCAAGACTATAGTTGMCAAAGATAAGTGATCAGGTCACTCTCATAAATATACAGCCTTGTTCCTGACTCCCACAGTATGGAGGGAGAGAGAGAATAAATGGAAGGAAGAGAAGAAATGAAGGAAGCAGGCAATGCAAAGAAGCTAGCAGCTGTCAGCATTAGCTGAGAGAAGTGAAATTAACCTTCAACTTTCCTAACTCCTGCACCAAATACGGTCTTATTCAGCCTAAATTTATAATAAAATTATAAAGACTGTAAAATCGCAAATGTCTAGGATATTCGCGGCCATATTTTCTGAAATAAATCATTGCCCTTTGGATGAGATGAAGAAGTCCAGATCTGTTTCCAGATGCAGAGAGCCCAAAAATATTGACCATGAAAAACTGAGCTTGGAAATCTTAATAGCCTCCTAGGAAATTATATTAACCCTGACATCATGAGCCTATAAACAACTTTTGAATAAAAGATGAGAGGGCTATTTTGAAAAACTAACAACCAAGTTCATTTCTGATGTGGTTGCTGAAGAAAGRGCTTGACTTCCTTTGCAAATGTGTTAAGTATGTTGATATATTCTGAATTTTTTGTTTTGACTTCATTTTTATTTTACTAAAGCTGATATGATTTTAGAAACTCTGGCAAATTGCCATCAACTTCCAGAAACACCAAGATGATTTAGAGAAACATATCTGAAAAAGAATCCAAAGGAACCACGGCCTTAGCTGTAGTTTCCCACTGATGTAACCATGTTTCCCCACAATAACCCGTATCTTCACTGCACCACAATCTCACTAACCTCTGTACAGCTGAATTAATTTTGAAGCTTAAGGGCCCTAATTTCATTTTTCATGTAACACAGGGCAGAAAGGCTAAGCTAGCTGGTGCATTACCATAGCCCAGTGAATCCTTATGAGAGGAAGGAGCTAAGGGCTCCTAAGGACATCCCCAGGACATTGTACATCCAGGTCTTTGCTATTTAGTTGTGTTGTCATGGCTATGCTGCTTTCGTTTCTGAAGCTYACATGATCACTGCAAGCTTGGTGTTCTTCATAGTGAATTTTAGCATTAGTGGTACACAGCTTGAACTGCTTCGGAAATAAATATGCATATTTCAAGATATTGAAATAATAGCCTAACTAAGCTACTCAATTAAAAACATAGGAAGCATTTATATTTTAGGTATCTGCATAATAGATATCAATCCACATTCATTCTAAAGTCCAGTCACAACTAGTTTCTTTCATAAATGTGGATACCATTTAACATTTTCATTTGAACTGCTATTGGCAAGGTGACCTTGGTCAGTTATATAATACAGCAATCAGGCACCACATCAGTTCACTGAATTTTGCCTGGTCTAAAATCTGGCAACTTCTTTCCTACATCCCAAGCCATTAAGCTTTCTTTTCCTCTTCTTTATTTCTATGTCTCATCACAATAATATGTGGGGAAACAGAATGAATGCACAGCTGTAGGTAATGAGCTGGGACTATTGTGTCTTTAATTCCAGCCTTGATGTTAAAAATCACTGTAGCAAATTCTATTGGTTTTCACAATTAACCCTCAGAAACTACAGTGTCTATTGTGTTGCTTGACCATTAAGAGACAATTTCAGTATTAAACACAGGTGCAATAAACACTAAAGGAACTAAATGGCCTTGATGTAGTTGAAGCAAAACATACAGAGAAGTCAAGAAACAGAGGAATATTGAAATGTATTGCCTCATGTACTTTTAAATAGCCTTGAATGTTTATAATAAATAGGTAGTCATACACATGTTGGAAATAAGTTGGAAAAAGAATTCTATGTGAATTTAATACAATAGTTTAGTGGAGGATTTATCAGACACCGTAATCAGGAAAGGAAGCATCTTTTTGGCTTSTAAGTACAAAAGTGTTTGCCTAATTATGCAAAACTGATTCTCCTTAATAGGCTGATTCAGGGTACTTCTATGGAGGCATTCAAACAATTCAATATGAARTAGGATGTAGCAATTAAATCTGCCTCCACACAAATTTTTTACAGAAGTGGATAGATTTACTTCAATAACATKGCAAATAGTAGGACACCTTGATGATGAGGAGGATGATGATGATTGTTATTATTGTTTTTATTGTTATTATTGTTTTAAGAGGGAAATATTCTGTCAAAATATGTCCAGTAAAACAATAATTCTTTTTCAACATGGAATTTGGAAATACATACTTCCAAATAATCTACAGAAATATGAGAGCCATTAAAAGTTCTAATAAATTCTTTCAAAAGACACCTAATAGGCCATTTTTTTTTCTCGTGTATGTGGATGTCCTTTTTATACGCATCATTTTTAAAATAAAATATTAATAGGTTATGTCAAATATTATTGAATTGTTGAATAAAATACTAATACCCTAGCTAATTTCTACCTAGTATTGCATCTGTGTTTTGATATCCAATAGCTATTAATTTCATGGCCACATATATTATCTAAATTCCCTAAGCTGACATCTCTGCTCTAGAAATCAAGAATGCCAAGCCTATATTATATCCTTCAAAAGGTGCAGCAACCCATCACTGCAGAAGGCAGCTTGCCATAAATACTAGCAAGAGCTAGAGTGAAATTCCAGTAAATGAAGATTAAAGGAAACCACTTTGAAATTGGCTGAGCTGAGCAAAGTAAGGAATTCATGCACCTCCTAATGTTGTAAATCAACTTACGATGTACAGTCCCCAGCTATTTAATTAACAGCTTCATATTCTGCTTGCAAAAGAAGGGTCACAAGGACAAGATATAGAATGTACAGCAATTTCACCAAGTTCTGCATTACTTCTAAGGCCAAAATGCTGGTTTTTTAAATAAATATAACTTCTGACATATAATCAGAAAGACTTTTAGCTTATTTTTAGTTTACTATTTATTTMATTTCCTTACCTCTTTATCTGTATGTTCATGACCACTTCTCATATTCCTTCACAGTCWTAGTCATGTTGTAGTGATTAAGTCAGCAATTTTCTGGTTTGATATACGAAATGCAATGAGGCCTGACAGCATTCAAAATGATCATTTTTTAAGCTAAAGGCCCTCAGTTCTGTAGTTAAATGAGTATTTGCAATTATAGCACATATATGTAGATGTTTATTCATGAGAGCTTTRTGTACAAACAAGGATATGTTTGCACAGTATCAAATGTGCAATAAATCTTCACGGAAATATCAGAGGCTATTCTGAACTTCAGAAATTAAGCTGTACTTCTTCATTCTCCCTAGAAAAGAGTACACAGAATGAAAGGTTCAGATTATACATAGAGGAAACMTTTTCAGGTGTATGACTTGGAAGAACTTCAACACAGAATATTGAGGTTACCGAAAAAAAAGGCTGACAAGACAAACAAAAATGCAGGATAATAATAGGAAATAGTACAAGGTGATCATTCATAGATGGYATTTTGAGGAAATAAGGATTTTTAGATCTGAATCTCTCCACCAGTCTGAAAGAAGTGGCTCTGCACAAATCTTCTAATAATTAAAATATAAAAGGAAGCATACTTTCTTCCACATATTTTCTGGGGAAAAAAAGTGCAGAGAAAAACCCCAAAATCACCTTGTTCTATCTGGAAATGAAGTGGTGCTCTCCCTAAGTTTAARATGAATACTTTATTGCTGTTTTAGCAGGATTCTAATCTGAATTAASAAATTTGATATTAATTTTTTAAAAAATTATACTTCATATTTGACAGAAGTTGGTTTTCCAGGAAATCCATTCTTATTATTGCTTTAGCATGCTATGATTGTTGACTGCCACGTGTAAATGATGATAAGGGAAACTAAATCTTCTATAATTCTAAATTTTCTATAATTCATTACACTGAATTTTTACCAAAAATGGAAGTAGTCTGGAATTTAACTGTTTCATGAAGGTTTTTCTATGTAGTTAACATGGGTGCAAAGCTTATATAAATAGATACAAAAATATGGCTTGCTACTAAGGAGCCATCAGAAGCACACCATCAAGCACTCATAAACTAATCTACTGCCTAAATCAATGCATGTGGCTAAATATAAATKAACTAATTGCTCCTACAAAATAACATGTCTGTTTTAGGCATATTCATGTTTCTTTTTATTATTATTTTCTCTTTTGTCTCAGTATTCTATAAAAATATGCTTCCTGGCAGTATTCTTAGCAAAATGTTAAGTTCAAACACATTTTGAGGAATATTCACAGAAATCTGATTTTATCTAGCAAGTCTGAACACTCAGTTTGCTGATTTTTTATGGCCATTCAATTACCTGATGTAAAGGAGAAKCAAATGATCCATGTAGGCCATCGAGCATAATCAAGACTGCTTACTTTTAAATAATGACTTATAGCAAATTTCTTAGGATCACTCTACAACTTCAAAATTATTTAGAGGACCTTTCCTTACAAATTCTCTCTTTTTTTCCCCTCAGTGTTTTAAGAATATGTATGTAAAACAATCTGAGGACAATTCTATGAGAAAATTATTAAAAGCACAAAAGTAATTATTTTCTGCTATTTGAAAGAATAAATTCTCTATCAGATTCCTAGTCTTTAAACCAAAGTTAGACATGAATTTGCTTTCTGATTTTTATTGTTACTACTATTGACAACTAAGGCAACTTGCTGAAGAATGAACTGAACATTGATAAAGCATTAGTGATGCAACCAAAAATTTTTTAATGTTCTCAAAAGCTTGTAGGAAATGAGATCCAAGTGTCCCAAAATCTTTTTCACTCTGTCCTCCTGGATTTGGTATTTGTTTACACTATGACTGTGACAGTCAGGGTTCACAGCAAAGTTCAGTGTAGCTGGAAATAATCGCCTGAAAAGAAAGSTGACACACGAGAAATATCCAGATACTTGTCTGCTGGCTTGCTTTCTAAATCAGTAGCAARTTATCTAATATGATTTGACTTCAGCTGAAGTGTGTGAAAATAAGTGTGTACTTTTGGACCACCCATGATAGATATGAGGGAATATCAGTGTCCCACTACTTCTAGCCATGTATTAAATGAAATACCCGTTTCAGCAGGGGAAATGAAGAGATCAAGGCYGATCACTTTTTCATGCTCTGATTCATGGAACACGTTGAAATAATATAGGCATCTTCTTCCCAGTAGAATATATATGTATGGATATCTCTTCCCACCCTTCAGAAAATCATTCTCTTAAACAGTATGCTATTATATGGCTTAGACTTGATAAAAACAGATATAATGCCAGAAAACCAAAAGACTTTGGTTCATTGACTTTTTTTCTTTTAATATAAAATATACTAAGCTGCAGGGATTGGAASGCAAAGAACAAAGAATTATCTGTTAGACGTGTTCCCGAAATCTTGTGTGAGCATTTATGGCTATATTTTATCATCTATACTAGTGCTTGTATTTTCTAAACTTTCTCTAAGATTTACAAAAGTTCTAAAGTAAAAAAGTCTGCAATAAATGCAAACATGTTGCTACCACCCCCAATTATCCCAGTACAGCTATAACAAAGATAAATATGACAACCACTAGGTATATTTCTAAATGCTACTAGAAATTAGCTCCCATGTGACAACACTAATTAAAGAAAAACAGCTTTAAAGAATCTATCAGAAAGTCCAGCAGAGATTTTTCTGATATAGAAAAGAGCTAGTAGTTTCAAAATTCTGGGCATTTATATTGAATTATGGGACCACCATTCATGTCATATTATGTCATTCATGTCAATATCATTCAAGATAAAAATTATGAACAATTATGTACCACATCTCTGTGGGTTTATGGGCATGAACTTGAGCTTACAACCTATTAGTTTTGTAACAATCAGACCATTGACATGCTAAGAATCATCAGTCTTCCTGCATATGTTTATCTATACTGTTTTTGTACCTGCTTACTCCTCACTTATTTGTCTGTATATGTTAACAAAAAAACTAACCAAAAACCACTCAAATCAACAGGTTAAAGAAATTCCCAGTCTTCAGAACATTTCTCTGCCATGGATTAGCCCTGTGGTTTTAACATGTGGTAAGAAAACTATCTTTCCTTTTATTGATACTATTTTCTACTCTTCTAAGTTGAAGTGTAGCTTTGTGTAGTTTGTTGTGTTTGTTTCTTGTTGACCACTGAGCAAGTTCCCCAGGAACTTTTTGATATCAGTGTGATTATGATATGTGTTTCTGTTGCAATTTCAAACATGATATGGTATCCAACATCTTCATGACCAGTATCACTTTCAATGTGCACTCTATTAAGCAAGTTCTTCAGTGATCATCATTTTGTTATTTCTAATTCGAAACCTTTGAATAGATGACATTCTAGATCCACACACAGCMCATGAAACCTTACAAATTTACTGTGTGATGGTTATAGCACATTAATCCCATCTAAACATCATAGCAGACTGAATGTTTAACTGGGAAGTTATTCTGTATGCTGGAATGCACATGCTGACTTACTTCAAAGAGAGTAACTTCCCTGCAAACATAAATCATGGGATATTTAAATGGCAGAATTTGTTTTCTGAGTCAGAAATTATTGGGACACTCTGGACATTTTAAAGCACAGTTTCTGAGTGCAAAGATAGAGAAACTTGAGTCCCACACACCAATGTTTTATGGTAATTATATTTTTTGTTGGCTCTGTAACCTTAATCTCACTGACCATAATTAATTAAATTTCCTCAAAAAGGATTATAATGGCTATCCAAGGAAAAAAGAAAACCACAGGAGAGGAAATGCAGAGTTYATCAAAATTAGCAAGTAAATTCTATGTGATACAAACTTCTATTTGTGTTGCATAAGTATGCATAAATAGTAAGTACATTATTCTTATGTAAAAAATTTCAGAAACTGAAAGAAAGAAACAACTAATATAAGTTTGATTGCTTTTGAACATTTTTTTTTTTATTCTTTTCTTTCAGATAGCCAAGCTGGCATTTTTCCTCAGGCTCTTCTCTTTAGTTTTCTCAGGAAACATATTTATCCCAATAGCCAAAAATTACTGCAATGAAAAATTTGATTTCTCACTCCATCAAAATTCATTGAAGAAATTCTTCTTCACAAAGAAAATGTAGAAGTAGACAGGAATTGCATTTAAGCATATAATTCTGGTGTGCCCTTTAATTAAATGTGTTGGCATATCTTTTCCCAAAATACTTTTGCCTCATTATCTGTCATGTTTTAGACTTGAAATACCATCTGACATTGATCATCATCCAAACTGAAATATGAGCATCATATAGATCATATAAAGGAAGGTAAAGAAAGAAAAYTGGTTAATGCCGAAGAACACTTTTTGTTTCAATATATTTTTATTTTCTGATCTCTTCGTTTTTCATTAAGATCTCTCCAGATTTATGTGTCTGTGTGTATGTTTYTTGAGATTAAGGAGACTTTGCTGAACAGACTCCTTCTGTGAAACTTTTCCAACTAAAAAATATTTTATTTATGGAATGCAAGACAACTAACATACAGGCACTGAATGCTTGAAAAGCTTCTAATTCACATGCAGGTGCTCTAGACTAACAATGTACTTTGACTTCTAACAAGAACAGATATTTCAGAATAGTAAAATACACTCTGTCATAGCTTACAGAATTTGATAAAAAGTATGAGAATTTTGGTTATACTGTTCTTTCATTACCTATGTCATAAAAACTCCTGTGAAAACAGTATAAAAGACACAGAAAAAAATACCAAAGCAATAAGCATAAATTGAATGGTTTCTTCAGGACAAGTGGCCCTTGGGGAATGGTAGAGGAGAAAAACAAGTTTTCAGACTAACACCTGTTATAGTTTTCTGTATGAGCACCAAGATCCAGAAGACTGCTTGATGAAATTCTGAATGAGTTCCCAACACTCCACCCACAGTAGTGATAGACCTTCTTTCCACCCTTCTTTAGATTGTTCATCRTCTTTTCACCCATAATTCTAAGTTATGTGTTATCTGAAACAAATCAAGTATACTAAAATTGGAAAAAATACACCAAGAGTGTAAGGACAAACTGTGGCAGGGATGGGGATTGAAGTGGTTCAGACAAGGCCTCTCATTTAGGCCCTGATGAAGAATGAATCTATTACAGGCCTTCTCAAAACAGTTTCCACAAGCAGGCAACCTACACGCAGAGGCAGCTGTTCCATTATCTTTAAAAAAGTTTTATTATCTTTAAAAAGTTCTATTCTCTTTAATGGTAGTTTCTTCAAACTGTTCAGATGGATTTCTGTGCCTGTTCCTGTACCAGCCAGGTAGATCTCCCTGATCCTCAGTCCAAGTGTCATGGTAGTTGTAAATAAGACTGAATTCTATTTTCCTCTCAAAYTATGTGGTTGCATCCAAACTGTCTAGTCATGAGGTACACCTGTGAYGTGCTCTCCTCAAGTTGTGCCTTCTTGTGGTCTGGCACTGGCTGGWACTAGTGGAGATTGGAGTGTGGTACCAGTTTAGCAGCTTGTGAGCTGTGGCCCCAACCTGCTCTCTTAAACTGCATTCAGCCTCTTTCCCAGCTGGGATTTTGTTGGGGTTTTGTTTGGTTTTTCTGGGTTGKTTGTTTGTTTGTTTTCAAAAAATGCCCTGGAAAAAAAAAATAGTTATCTTCTTTGTTTAGTATGTTCGGGASTAATCCTCTGATTCCCATCCTTAGCTAAATCGTTCTTGTAATTTAGTCAATATTGGAAAAAAATATTCTCCAAGTATTAAGGTCAGGCCATGATCTCTTAATRAACACTTACCTTTTTATTTACAGGGACCAGTGGGTTGCCTTCTTTCTATTTTCATAATAGTTCTGTTATTGAATCTAATTAACAAATACATGAAGAAGCCATTTCAGTGGTCCCATGTGTTCATGTCACATTTGTGGCCTTAAATCRTTCCTGAGTTATCAGTCTTTCATCACTTTTGCTATTGTTTCTAACATTGGAAGGAAGCCACTTTCATTATAATTAACACATTTATAGGAAATGTTCTCCCTTTGCAGCACTCAAAAGTGTTCAAATGATAAAATAAAAAAAAAAATTAGTATTTGAGTACCAGATATGAGGTATTAGTGCCATAAAATCTAGAAATAGAAATGGAATCACAACAGATAGATCAAAGTTAAGCCAAAATCTCCAGCATGGTTTGTCCTAAAGATATGATGCRTGCAGCACTGACCTGATTCTTTTCCTTGCCTTTCATGGCCTTCCCTTTTCAGAGGAAGGAAGGGAAACTTTGTTAACACATTTTGTTTATTTACTGAGTTAAATATTTTCAATGAAGACATTTGTCAAAATAGTTGCCTAAGGAGGAGATTCCAGATCATTAAGGATTTAGAAAACCTGTGTTATRCCATATGCTTCAAATAAGATATGATTCTCACCAGTATACATCCGTTACCAGTTTAGTGGAGAAAATTTTTTCTCATTGAAAGGAACTCCAGAATAGCAGTGGTCAGGCTATAAACATTTTCTGACATTGTGATTTATCTAGAACCTCTGAAAAAAATCAGTGCATTTCAAATCAGATTCTAATGCTACTGCAGTAAAACTGACAGACCTGCAATATTAGTAACTGCAGTTACTACTCCCATAAAAAAAATGAGAGAGTTTGAAAGAGACTAGATCTGCTAGTCTTTAAAACAAAGCTCAATCATAAACATGTTAAAGTGTGTAACTTTCAACCTGAGCAATCAACAGAATTCACTTTGACTACAATTTCCAAAACATATTGATTAAAAAAATGCCGTGATTGGGATATATTTTGGGAACGGAACGGCCTGCAAAGTGCAACAGCAGCAATACYGGCTTCTTTATCTTATACACAAAAACCTCATGACAATCATTTGTTAGTTCAGAGGATATTATCTAAAATGTAATCATTTCTTGTGATGCAATTTTATCTTTTACTTCAGGGTTTCAGAGAATGAAGCTAAGAAATTCTAGAAGTTAGTGTAAGGTTATACTGTTCTCTAAATGAAAAATGAAATTGYGTCAAATATTATGAAGTCTAAAATTCATCTTAGATTCCTTATATCTAGTATTAACAAATTCATAGTCACTGTTGATTTACAGAAGATGAGAGAGATTAACGAGAKATTTGCACACAAATTTGTAAGCACAAATATCTTCAGAAAATCACAGGATGGCTGAGACTGGAAGAGACCACTGAAGGTTGTCTGGGCCAAACTCCTCGGTCAAGCAGGAGTTTGTCCAGGWCCATATTCAAATGGCTTTTAAATGTTTCCAAAGGTAGAGTCTATGCAACCCGTCCTGGGCAACCTGTGCCAGTGTGTGATCCTTCTCACAGTGAAAAAGTGTTTCCTTTTGTTCAAAGGGAACCTGCTATGTTTCAGTTTATGCCCATTGCCCTATTTTTACATTAGAAAAAAAAAATTTTTGAAGGAATCTGGTGCCTATCAGATAGATCATGCCAAAAAAAAAGCATCAGGACTTTAACTACATTAGATGATCTATGTTCTGAAGAAAGATTACCAGAGAAAAAGGCCACTGACCTCTACTACCAACATGATAACCTCCCTGCTGTTTAAAATACCTTTCCTTAATCATAGATATTAATATTATTCTGTCTCTGTATTACCAAAAAACCTATTAATTTTGTGAAAATATGTGTTAAATAATTCAATAATAACCTTTCCTCTGACCCTTAAATATAATTATCAGTAAACATGGAAATTCTTTTTTGTACAAAGACAGTTGGGAGTTCTTACTTCAAAACATATATCAYTGTGATAGTCCCTCTGACAACCACCAAGCTTTAAAAACAATGGGCTTCAAGGTCTGTTGCACATCATACCTTCTAATTACAGAGCAGCTAACATTTCAGGCCTTAATTTCCAAAGGAGGTCAGTATAGTCATCTCTTCTGCTTTATGTTTTTTTGCACAGAGGTCTGTTTTCTAGCAGAGGTCAGCTTCATTTAGAGTGTAGGTAAAGAAATGGTTTTATTTCACAAACATACTCTTCCACCTTTTCTGTCCCTAGTTTTCCTTTATAGGAAGGATAAGAAAGTACTACTCTTAAAAAAAGCCAACAAAACAGAAAACCCCAAACCAACTCATTTCAACTTCTAAAAAATTCTACTCTAGTGAAAACTTGTTAAATATTAAATTCAYATGCACAAAAACTAGTGCAGCAGTGGTGATCTAAATTGATGCAAATAGAAAATCCTTCTTTGTATATTCCCATGACTGATTATGGAAAATGATGAAATTTCAAGAATATAATGTGATAGTACTAAACAATTTTATAAATGTTACTGATCRTTCCTGGAGTCTCTAAAATAATATTGAAGTACACTACATTATTCTAAGGCTAAATCAGCGGGTGCGATTGAATTCAAAGGATTGTTTAATTTGCAATGTGTGAATGTGCCTGAAGATCTGGAGTTTAAACTTGCTTATTTTACATATCTGGAGTTTAAATTTGCTTATTTTACATGACCACAATGGAGTTTTACACTGGACTTGTCCATAATGAGGTTTGGTATATTTCAATCAAATTATCTTACAGACTAAATGAGTTTGAACAGAGCAATTCTATTTGTGGAATGTATCATGGATTTATCCCTCTAAATCCATGTGAAGTCATTCAGACCAATGCAGTGCAGCCAAAATAAAGCACTGGTACATAATCAGTTCCTGTCACCTTGCTGTTGTGTTCTGGTGCCCCCAGCACTGGTGGTTGCACCCAATGCTGTGCTGCCAGCTGGGTACTGGTGATGCTGTTTCTAAGTGTTGTCTATCTTCCTGCCGATCTATAGCAGGATCATCGTCCTACAAATTACTTCTGTACATACTTAGAAAAATCAGCAATGACTCTCATTTATCAATGCAACTGTGAGTGCACAGAAAGTTCTCAATTATACTTAATATATTTTCCATTTTCCAGGTAAAGTCCCCCAAGTTCAAGATGACAGAACTTGCCTATCACTGGTAAATTGACCAGATGATAGCTTATTGTTTACCTTATTTTTACAAATTGTATGCAGCAGAAAATTCAATGACCTCCCAAAACCCCACAAGTCTAATTTTACAACAARTCATTTTATAATTTCTTTTTCCATCCTACTGAGGCTATTTTTCACTTATTCCTGCACAATGACATGAATCTTGCCTGATATCATGTCTTAGCCGTAAAGGTGATTATTTCCTTCCCTGAGAACAATCGCCATTAGAGTTGCTTATGCGACTGACCTGCTGATTTTTACAGTCTRTTTTTCTTGGGTTTAGTGTCTCATTAAATAAGCTTTCCATCTTTCCCTACCAACATTATTTGGCAGCCTATCTCRGCTAGTGACTCTGTTAGTGTCAAAATCATTGCATATAATATGAAATTTTACAAGTACACTTTATAATTTATATTTTCCTGCMTACTTTGTGTTGGGGATGTATTCAATGCTAGAAATGACACAGACTGCTTTTAATTCTGTTTTAAATCATTCTAATCAAATAAACCMAAAAATGTTCCTCTAAATCACCACATTTAAAATATTAACACTATTAAAAAAATAAAATTAAAGAAGCATCATTTAAYAGTGGAATGGATATTGCTTCAGGATAAMAAAAAAATCAAARCAAAACAGTTTTACTTAAATTTTTATTCTAGATTAAATTTTTAAAAGTTGGATGAAAATTTGTGAATACTTTCCCATTGCAATCCATGAGTCTAAATAGTTGTAAACCTAGTAGGAAGTGCAGATCTCAGGGTCTAGTATAAACTTTATCTGTCKTCTTTGCCATGCTACAGAAAAAAGGAAGAAGAAGTATAATCTACAATCACTCTTCACTTCATGCATCTTTTTATTTCCCAGAAAAAAAAGAGAGATACAATTCATTGGTAGAGATTTAGTCTAGGACTATTAAGAAGATATGCATTCCCTGAACAAATTCTAAATTTCTGAGTTCATACTGCAATGAGAGCACAGTCTGTGTCTTATCTGACAAGTAACTTCCTCCTTTTAGTAACAGTTGGTAGAAGAAAGCTGTTAATACTTACCAGTTCTCAGTTCAACAGTTCCCAAACTAAATTTTTTCTATTTTTCATTTTCATGTGAGAAAGTACTGTACTACTTGGAATGCACTAAATAGCAAAAAATCATGAAGCTTTTTGAAATAAAGTTTGACGAATATAAATAAAATGTTTTTATATAAAATTATATATTATTTTATATAATATATTATGCATTTTATATTTTATTCTATGTAATATGCGTAACAAGTATAATAAATTTTATATTCTCTATTGTGTTCTCTATGCTATATGTTRTTATAGTATATAAATTATTATATTGTGTATATATCTACATGTATATTGAAAAACATCCTTCATAGGGCTAGATGAAAATACATAACACTAGAAATGGCTGGCTAGGAGTTTTAGAACTACAATTTTAGTCAGCTCCAACAACAACCTCAGTTCTGACTTCAAGCTGATGAGAGGCATTGGAGAGGTCTTAAAATTCTTTATGAGACAGAGGGCCACCACCCCGTACAAGAACTAAGTCTCATTTCTTGCACTTCTAAGCTGAGGAACTAGTCTGAAAATGCTGAAGCTCTGTTGGTTTTCATCGTCTTAGGCTGCAATGTAAAATGTAACCAAAAGTATGTATTCTATTACCATCTGTTAAAACCAGGTGGGGCARTGCTCTTTATCTCTTCCAGGACACATCCTCCCTCCAGAGGCATATCCTCTGTTAATGGACCATTAAGGCTCACTGAGCAACTGATAAAATTACATCATCCCAACGTGAGAAGCTCCACCCAGGGAGGAGCCAAGCATGCCTACCTGGATAAAACCTGAGAGTCAGAACACCAGGGAAGCCTGTTTCCACAGGATTCCCAGAGGAAGACYGGACCAGCTCACCACCAAYGGACATTCAGAGGGAAACTTCACMCTTCTACAGGATCATTGCTTCRGCAGAACCACATTTGTCACTCCAGGAGGACTGCAGCCACGATTTAATTAGACTGCTACCAGCACCCTGACCAACAGGTGTCAGGTTGTATTCTGACTCTGTCAGTATTTTCTTTTTTTTGTTTGTTTGCTTTTTTTTGTACACATTTTTATTTTTAATTTTCCTAGTAAAGAACTGTTATTCCTATTCTCATATTTTTGCCTGAGAGCCCCTTGWTTTCAAAATTATAATAATTTGGAGAGAAGGGGTTTACATCTTCAAGGRAGGCTCCTGCCTTCCTTAGCAGACACCCAAACCAAAGACACACCCATCTTTGGGGAGTATCTCAGTCTCTATTATTTCAAAGAGCAATTAAATAACAGAGTTGCCAGTCAGATAAAAGGAACTGATGCCTTTTACGGGCTTATCTAGAAGCAGAGGCCAGATAAAGTTAAAAAGATAAAAGTGGATATATTTAGTGAAAGGCCTTCAGATATATCAAGGGCAGAAGAAGCCTCTCAAGGGTCTACACCCAACATGGACMATGATCAAAAGCTTTTTAGACAGATATAAGTTTGGWYTATTTACAGATGAGGGGTTAATCTTCCAATTAYAGCTAAAGTAATGAGGTCATATTCCCCCAGTTTGCTCTCCCCCTCTTGTTTCACTTTTGTTTATGGTTTTCAGGGCCTGAGGCTGTAGGGTGTCCTTGAGTTTCAGGCCTAGAGAAACTGTTTTGTCTGACCAAGATGTGTAGATAGCAGCTAACATTTTAAATTGAGTTTAGAGTTATGCACTAATGCAGTACAGGATTTGAAAAATGTAAAGGGTAAAATCTTAAGGCATCACATCAGGACTGARTACAGAAGAGTATTCACGCTGCTCTGCATTGAAAGTTCTTTGCCCTTTAGGTTTGTAGTACCTAAATCTAAACTGCTGTAACTAACACCATGAAAAGCTATAAGTTGCTGAAGGGCAGAGGAGGGCAAATGGGTATAAAAAAGTTGTTTTGAAACTGCTTAAAATATGTTCTCAGCCATTGCAGCTGCAATAGTGCTACATGAAAGGCCACTAGGACCTCACCAGAATTCTTACTATCCATCCTTGTGGCTTTATCACACTGAATCTMCAAAACCACAAAGAGAGAGGAGATTTAGCACTTAATCTTGGAGATGCAATTTGCCAGATATGTCTCTGGCACTATAGGATTTATTCCTGCCATACATATCTGGCSTCAACCAGAAAGGCGTCAGATGGAGAGGCGTCCTTGTTTACCCATCACACAAGGATATGAAGGATCTTGAAACCTTTGAAAATGCACCTWACTTTTCAGATCTGTACTACTCTACTGGGTTAGAGAAGGCCTTGGGTTTGGAATCTGTGTGTACTTGAGTTTAGTAAAACAAGGGGAATTCTCACAGCCAGTCACTGAACAYTTAATGAACCTGCAATAAATACAAGCTACGTTCTATTAAAACAGGAACAGTTAAACCTTGGTACAAACATTTGAAGGAACAATTATGGAAATATGGCATGCAAGGAACCAAATGCACAGAAGAGAAATATCTTAAGGTATGTGTCTCCCTGCCATCACTGGACAGTGTGCATTTTTTGTTATATCAACCAACTGTATGTAATACCTTGGATGCCTTAAGGAATCTAAATTTGTGCTAAGTRCCCATGTTTGGGTTATAGACTCCTACTCAAAGTGCCATGAAACTCTTATTCTAGTTTTAGGTCTGGATTTGTCATCAAATACTTTAGAAGAACTGAGATTCTTGCTCCGCAGTGCTCCATTTCTCCCAAGGCACTATTACTGGTGTATTTGTTTACTCCTACAAATACTTAGAGCTTTTATGATTCCTGCTGAAGCTTTAAAGTGTGTGTGAAGAGCTCTCTTTTTTCTCTACTCAGTCAAGAGCACTTTGGTGTTCTCATGCAGTTTCATCTGGTCTCTGGAAAGAAATGCCTCTCTCAGTAATTTTTTGAACTGAAAGGTCTGGAAATGTCTGACACCACTTACACTTACTTGCAGCCTCAGAAAATCAGTTGACTTGTGAAAAATGAGTAGTCTGAATACAGTGAACACTGAAAGAGAGCCATGTTACTTTGAGAGGAGAGATTTTTTTTTCTACTTCTTTTCCTCTTGCTTTTGTCCAAAAAAAGAGGATAAATGGTTATGGCATATGCGCGGAGTGGAAAATAGTGACAAGAACTAGGGGTTAAATTAATGGAATACCCATCCTATGTATAAAGCAAATATGCAAAACAAGAGAATGAACATAAGCAGGTATAAACATGTCATATGTGTGATTCTGATATGAAGAACTCTGTGTATGTAATATTTATTTCATAAGCAAAATGTGAAAGTATTCTATAAATACTACAGCACACACTTGAATAGAAGAACACTAAGCACATTTCTCTGAGAATACACAGACAATGTGACATAGCTTAGAATGAGAAAGGCATTTTTCCAATATAAARGACTTGAGAATGTTGGTCAGTTCCAGTCTGTACAATGTGAATTGTATTACTTCAGGTGATAGAAAGGTGACAGGTAATTTCATAAAACTAGATTTTATAATTTCTAAGTCATCAGTAATCTCACTCATCATTGACTGACAGTGGAAAAAATGGAACTCTGAATCTACACTGTCTTATCCACTTTACAACATGAAGTATAAGAGCAGCTGGGGTAGAGTTGAACACTAAATACCAGAGAATTGGGGGTTAAAGATGATGACAATGACAGAGAGACAAAAGGAGCTGCAGTGTGCCCAGCTGCAGAGACAATAATGTTTAGCCAATAAAACTGTCTTTCTTATCTAAACAAACAAAATTATCTGTCAGTGTTAATCATTGTGCTAGGRTCTAGATTAATGGAATCCTATATTGTAGCTTTTGTCCCCCATAGCTCTGTCTTGTTCAAATTTTCTGTAAATCCTCACCCCCAYGTGTAGAGGAATGCTGTCAAGCTGTGGTTTTACTTCTGTAAGGACTCATGCACTCATCAGGGATGAGGTCACTAATAAGCCTCCTAAATTTTTTTATCTTTACTTCCAATTAAAACATTTTTGGTCTAAGCTTTAAATATATTAAATATATTCCCATGTTTGGGACCTAATTATTGCAGTGTAGTGACACTGTGAGTGGATAGATTTTTGCCAACCTCCTGTAGATAATTCAGAAGTGACACTGATCCATGTGTTTTATTTGTCCTTGATGAGAAAGATACAAGACAAACAAGCCACAATTAATAGTGAGAGATAATTTGGCCTTAAAAATCCCCTTATTTATAACATCTGGGGCTGGTGCATCACATAAAAAAGAAACATATTCTAACAGAAGTTATTTTTACCTTTTGCCATTGTCGTTTTAATAATGTTATGGTAGTGGCATAACAATGCTCACATTCACTTTTTTCTGTCAGCAATAAAATATAGAATCACTGTTAAATATACTGCAGGTACCTTTTTTTATAATAAGCAGTCTTGCAAGTGATAGAAAAAAGCATGTAGGGCAGGTAAGAGTATGACAATTGTGATTGTCTTCAGTTCTTGCCCTGCCTTTGTTGCCTCTGTTGGTTCCTGTATGGTGAGCAGAGGACAAGCTTCAAACTGCAGGCTGGTCACAAGAGCGCAGCYGCCCCCATTCATGCAAGGGGAGGCTGCAACATGGAAGGGCAGCTCATGAAAAGACAAAAATATAGTACCACTGTCAGAGCAGAACACGACCAAAACCTCACTGTTCAGGCTCAACAGTACTGAGTCTATCAGTAGTAACTGATGAGCATTGTCATTTTTTGGACACCTGCATTTAGTTTATCTAAAATATTTAATCAGCCTTAACCTCAAAAGTTGCCTCAAAACCTTCATCAGAGCAAACCCTTGGGCATGTCCTTCTTTCTCCAGGGGAGAACATACTATTAGAGGGATTTCTGTAGTCTTGTGTAGTTTGGCAGGCTTCATGGAAGTCTTCCGTGTGGCAATTGTCACAGATACATGAATAATTTATTTCATTACATTTTGAACAGGTTGGGAAAGAAAACAAGAATGTGTGCCTTGGCCTAAAAGTTCTATGAGAAGGCATGCTTCTTCATTTTATGTGTCCCAAGCATTTGYTGTCTACAGGTATCTGTTATCTGTTATCTTACTTTCTTCAAATAAATAGCTTGCCCTATTGAAATGCTCTTTAAGATGAGTCATTTTGAGGTTTGGGGTAACTGCTTTACATACAGTAGTTTATAATTTGTGTGAGTGGCTTGTGTGACAAGGGGCTCAAAGAATAACTAAATAAACCATCTAAAAATCAAACAAGGAATAACTGTTTGGCTTTTTTTTTAATTCCAGTCATTCACTAAAGCGTCATTCAGGAATTAGGAGCTTTTGAATTCTGTCTTCTTAAGTCACAATATCCAAAGGCAGTTCCTGAGCTTTGTTCCTGTTAAAGTACCAGATTAGAGACTCCTAGAAATTGAAATATTTTCTTAATTAAAAAAAAAACAAAAAAAAAACCCCGCAGTTATTTTGTCTACCATTGTCTAAAACCAGAAAAAAAKAATCTTTGCAGTAAATCCAGAAAAGAGAGCAGGATTTTTTTCCTGTCTATGAAGTATGGTGGAAATTCCCTCCCAAGTATATATTTCAGAAGAAAGAAATKATTGTRGGATAAAATAGTTTGGAATTAASATTATTAAGATTACCTTGAATTTCYAATTCATTMATTCAAAACTCTGWATTATAAARTTGTWATRTAATTTAGGTAGGAAGGGAYCTCTGCAAGYSCCTAATCCCAACCCCAAATAAGGTTAACTCCAGCTAAAGCAGATTGCCTAGAGCCATGTCCAGCTGAGGTTTGAAAGTCTTTAAGATGAAAATTTCACCACCTTATGCTCTATATTTGGAGAGTTTTTTAAAGTGTATCTAAATGGGGTTCCAACTGGGGCAACCTGTGTCWTCTGCCTCTTGATGTTTCACTGTGCACCCCAGAGAGGCAGCTGGGTACATCTCCCCTAGAACATCTCTTAGTAGTGGTCAGTTGTGATACAACATCCTCCAAGCCCTCTCTGCTCCTGGCTAGTCCACCTCAGCTGCCCCACAGGACACAGGCTTAAGGCCCTTCACCACCTAAGTGACCATSCCCTGGCCTCTCTCCAGTTTGGTGTTGTCACCTTTGTTACAGATGGCGGGTAATATTGGGCACTATATCCTGGAYGTTGGGCTGTGTTCCAGTCCTCACAAGGGATGAGTAGAGGGATCCTGCACAGTGTCCATCCTAGGAGATCTGCAAGCCTAGCCTGGGTAAAGCCCTGAGCACCCTGGTCTGACCTCACAGCTGACCTTCCACCCTGAGGTATCCCGTGTCCCTRTAAGAGTGACCTCCTTTAAACTGCTGATTTGCACTCCTGCTGGGGCAGTCCAGTAGACAATTAACCTTGGTCACCCCAAAGACACATGTCTGACTCCTGCCCCTGCTGCTCTTGAGAAGYTGAGATAACAGAAGGTATAAGATGCCCTAGTCTCATTTGGGGTATKTTTCAGTAGTGACACACTTTAATCTATGAACAGACACAGGGTGAGCTAAGGGTTGAGCATTTAAAAATGACTGGACAGTGCAGCTTAAATATGACATGTTGAGGTTATTTATTTCTCATTAAAAAAACAATTCCTGTTTTATTTTTCCCTTAACATATATTAAAGTGAAGACAGCATATGAGTGACACTTTATTTGTCTAAAACAACACTGCTCTCATTCGCCTTCCATTTTTTTTCCTAAAAAGAAAAGTGAATCAAACTTTTTGCAAGTTTCCAACCTTTCTGTGACCCTGCATTTGCTTGCCAAACATGTTAAGGCAGAGTGAAATTGCTTTTATTTCTGATATAAAACTACACACTCTGTGGCCAAGTGCTTTGCTAAGAAAAAATACCTTGTCCATTTTTCACTTTTGTAAAAAGAAAAGAGAATCTGTTCATTTTTCAGAAATGAAAAGTGGACCAGGCATTATTTACAACATCTGCCAAAATCTGGCCAGGCAAGCACCTCTAGCAGCTCAGGAGCAAGGATAGTGTTGGATGTATTTTCTCAGCTCCTTTGTGTACACATGGAGAATTTTCTAAATATACTGATGGCTTTTTGCATATCAGTAATAAAGAACAAGAGAAAAAAATAGCAATTGATAATGTTATGTAGTCATGCAYTATTGCAAGGCCACTGAAAAATTCACTTAATGATTAATCATAGAATAGAATCATAGAATCACAGAATGTGTAGGTTGGAAGAGACCTTCAAGATCATCAAGTCCAACCCAGCCCTAACACCTCAACTAGATCATGGTATCAAGTGCCACATCCAGCCTCTTTTTAAACACATCCAGGGAYGGTGRCTCCACCACCTCCCCGGCAGACTATTCAAATCARTTAAATGGTTCATTTTCCTTGGGGGTCTAACAAACAGTTAACATTGATTAATGAACTAATTTATTTATTTWTGTAAAAAATATAAATTGAAATGAACAAAGCTGTTGTCTATCACCAAATTTKCCCTGTGAAACTAATGAAAAATACAAGCTAAAAATGGGGGGAAAGATAAAGATCAGTGTAAGATTCAGACAGGGAAATTTTAGMAGCTCCTTTAATCTAAAATATATTACTATTTAAAAAAAATATAAACCTTTATATTTAAGTTTCTTAACATAAGCCAGACATACAATATCTTGCTGGCAGCAGTGGATCCACAAGGGCCATTAAAATCATAATGCRCTCCCTTGCTTTATGACTTGAAGAATTCTTGCTCTTATAGCAACACCCTAGAAAAGTGAGACATCCTCAAAGCTGAAAGAGAGTAAAGAAACTGCTCTGAAGTCTACAGAGGAGATGGCCACTGGGATGTCTTCTATTTGATCACATCAAAATTTCCTGTAGAACCMTGGAGCAATAATATTAAACTCCAGACTGTCCTTCAACACACTTGGCTTTCTCACTATTTTTTTTGTTTACAGAACCACGATGCTTAAAAGGCTGATATTTTTATATAGACCAGTGGGCAGATCCTGATGTAATTAAATTCCTTTTGAATTAGCTCCCTTCTCCCACAATAAGGGACTCACTTCCAGTATCCAGTGTGGAACAACTTGCAACCTAGAAATGACACAAAGAACCAGTGAATATATAGGTAGACGCCAATTGTCTGACCCTGGACTCTAAGGGCATGATTGTTTCTTAGGGGGATGGCAGATTTTGGCTGGAGCTCTGGGAGGAAAAGCAGAGAGATAAAATAATTGTTCCACAACTCTATAACTTGGACCAATGCAAATAATAAATATGCTTTTTACTTGGAGAATACAATTCCTGTTCTTTTAAGAGTTTGCCATGTTCCTGTGGCAGAACATTTACTTAAGTCTTAYCAAATACTCCTTTTGATTGCTGCAAATATCTATGAGAACCATGCAAAGATGATGACCATATGAGCACTTCTTGCCCTCTGAAGGAGAAAATAAGGCAAGATGCTTTATAAACACCTTATASAACAGTAATTTCATCTGCTATTACATGGGCAAATACAGGCTAATRAGAAAAACTTGGTAACAGAAATAATTTAGGAAGAACAGCTCACTGACTGATGAAGAATTTAGTGTTCTTCAAACCAAATGTTGCTGCTTGTTACACATACAAGATTTGGTCTGCCTAAGCAGAGCTCAATTCTGAACTCATTGGAGAGTTTAACAAAACTCATCTTCTTTTATGGTGATTACCTTTAAAGATACTTGGGCCTGACAAAGCACAACAGTAATAGGTAAATAAAGAGAACTAGGAAATGTAAATAGAAAGAGGAGATGAAAAGGTGCTTTATGGWGCTGCATGCAATTAAAGTTGAAATACAAGGGCTTCAGTAGCAGGAACAAAGCATAACACATCAGGGTTTTCTTTTTTTCTTTTAACTCCACAGTCTAGGCCTTTGTCTTCCCCCCCCCACCTCCACAGCTGTCCTCATCAGTGTTCAGAAGTGGCTGTGCCCCTTTCAGGTTTCAGTTCTTGAGAAAAGTTCAACAAGAGGCAGGAGAAAATATTAAACAACTTTTATTTATCTGTTCTCATCAAACATAAAGCTAACAGTCTCCTGGTACCCACAAATTTCTGGAGACTGCAAATGCTGGGCAGAGGAGCAGGAGGTCTTAGAGGCAGTTAGAGAAGCTGATAAAGGAAAACAAATAACTACACAAAAGAGATCAAATGAAAGCATCAAGTGCAGTATGTTTATCATAATCTGTTTTCTAAATTCTGGTTTGGCATATTATTTTCCAATTATTTTTCCAGCTTTTTTCTGGTCCTTGTTCAACAAAATAGTCACAAAAACAAAGGCTGAGGCAATGAAATATAATAGAGAAATTTTGTTAAAGAAAACCAAAACTTCTGCTTACACTAGTAAGAGAATTGACTTTGCTTCTTTGCTATTAACACACATAGTACTGTGGGACAATTAGTATATTTGTACTGGCTTCATACACAAATTTTAAACCCCTCATCATCTGCATGGCTGCATCCACCTGGCTCAAATCTGGTACAAGCCTGCTGCCTTTTTGGGATGAGAAACGCAATGTCACAATGAAGGGGATGTGCAGAGTGGCACCATCAGCTCATACCTCRGTGATCCAGGGACTGAAGTGCATTCTATTTCTTGAATATTCAGGTGGCTTTTGGGAAGAGTTTTGTTCATTGTTGGATATTTCTGTCTGTCCTCACAAGTCATGGCAAAATATTTATTTTCCTTGCAACTTCTTTATCTGGAAGTTAATAATGGTTTTTAGCATCTGTTAATTTTCTCTGTTTCGAAGTAYGAAATCAAATAATTGCATAATTTATATGCCATCTTGATAAGTAACTTATTTTTGTCACTCTTCTAAGTCCCACATTCCCCTTCAGGCTACTTTCCTCCCTTAATGTTTTTGAATCCATTCCCATTTTTAGAGAAAGCTTGAATATGTCCTTCTTTTCATCCTTGCAGTTTGATTTCTTTTTGCTTTGTTTTACAGTCTGAAATTTGCTCTCAACTCTTTTGTTTTTCCTCCACAGCTGAATAATTTCCTGCATGAATCATAGAGATTACAAACTAGRCTGAATGCTACAAAATGTAGCAATGCAAGATTCCTCTATAAATAAGGTCTGCTACAGGTCTGTAGTGTTAAACTAGGATGCCTGAAATACAGAAATGTTGGCTATCAAGAGTCTATATAAAAATGATGCCACAGAAAACAGGCATAGGCCTCTTCAAATTTCAAGGCAAGTTCACAATACCTGAATGATTCAGAACAAGTAAAGCCTCAGTTTTTCTAACTCTTAAGGTTCAAGAATGCATTGTCTGAATTAGTTTGAAAACAGTATATTTAAAGAGAGTCCTTTTGCTGACATTKCACTGCTCTTTGAGGAGATAAGCACTGAGTTTTTCTGGAAGGAAAATGCTCTTTAAGGAAGAGCATCCATTCTTAATCTCACCCTTACTCTTTCCATCCTCAGAATTCTCATTAAAAATTTTCACATCCCAGCAGAAATGATGGGAGATGTATTTCATTGTATTTGAAACTGGAAGAGAAWATACATTTCTAAACTTGCATTTTTAAGAGGTTTTATGTTAAAAAAGGTTTGCTGTCACAAAATTATCATCTTTTATCAAATCTAAATCAAGAATACAGGTACAAAMCCACAACATAATTAAATAAATGAGAGAAGTCAGAATATTTATGGCCACTGGCTTTTCTCTTCTTCCCTCTTTCCAATTCTATGCAGTAGTTTCTCCCATGGTTCCTATTAATGACCTGATCTTATTTTATTTGTGAGGAAAAAAAAMCTAGTGATTCTTTGATAGTTGCTCCTGATTTATTTGAGGGAAAATCTAACTCCCAGCTACTCCTCTACTTCCAATTCATGGTATTTCRTATTGGCTTCCATCACAGCTAGGTACAATGGTCCCATTTTTGCAATTTCCTCCGTATTCCTGACATCTAAAATTTGTTACTGTCCTTAAGGAKACTGGAAGGTTTCCCGTAATAAGTCCTGTCTTCAGATTTTCTCGGCCTGAAGTCCTTCACATAAAAGCCCTCAGTATTTCAGACATAAAGAAAAGCAATAACCAGGAGAAGGCTTTTTCTGCACTGAGAGACAAGATCTGAGCAACTTGGTCTAAGGTGAGGCACCCCTGCCCGTGACACGGGGGCTGGAACTGGATGATCTTTAAAGTTGCTTCCAACCCAAACCCAAACCCAAACCACTCTATGATTCTCAGAGGCAAACTTAACTTCAAACACACCTTGAATATAGAAGAAACCAATTACACAAATCTTTTAAAACAATCTTAAATACTGTAGGAAAACAACAGATGACACTTCAGATTATGTTAGTTTATGTATCTCATCCTTGAGAGCTCTAGTATTTCCTAACACTTCCCTAACAGAAGCTTTGGTAAGCATCACCACAGCAAAAATTCAGGGSTGAAAGACAGCAAGAGAACTGGTGTTCAGAAGTATATTTGATGACAAGGGGAACTGCTGTCATGAAGAAAATCAAGTGAGTGATCAGAAGAATGTAGGGACTTTGGAGATGTCTGTTTGAACACCAAAAATAAAAATTATGTGAAGGTTCACTGAGCAGTCTCTGTTAAAAAAGTGGGTAGCATTGTATTAGATTGTGTTATCTGAAACATCTTTCTAAATTATAAAAAATAGTGCAAGATTATGGTCGTGGGATTTTACACCTCCTGAAAGGAGGTGGAAGAATTCTTATTGTTGCTGGTACCTTTGGTRGCATCTGCAACAACTAAAATTTAAAAGGGTACACAAAATTATTTTACATCATGGATCTGCCATGGSTATAAAATGGACCATGTAGAGAAGACAGAAGCAAGTAGATATAAATGTTTTAAAGATAAAAAGAAATCTGCAAGACTTCCTACTAAGAAAAATAAAATGGGCATAAGGAACATCYGTAATAGAGCAGCAGCAAATAGCTCCATTTGAACAAGGACATTAACAGCATAAAATGAGGGAACAAATCTGACAAATGGATATGTGGGTGCATATCCACTCCCAGYTGGGAGATAGGAACTCTCAGGTTACAGTACTAGCTGAAAAACACACAGGTGCAGTCTGTATGAATTGGGAGAAGTCAGCAGAGGAATGCATCATCTCTGCTTCACAGAAAGATTTAGATTAACTGACCTTTCTCTTTGTCTTGCACTGCCTGCCAGGAGAGCCCAGAGATGACATACCTGGCTACCATCCCTCCCTCCCTCCCTCCCCACAGAGCTTCCAGCACTGGGAGGAAGGAGGGTTCAGGGCACTGGGAGTGCATGTCAGAAGAGGCTGTTACTCAGAGTTACACTTGATAAAAGGGRCATAGAGAGCCACAGAAATAGTGAGAAACTGCCATAAACTCTCAGTGCTGTCAGCACTGAAAATAGACCTTAGGGTTCTTTATTCTTGAGTGCTTGCACTGTGAAAGTCTATCTTTCAGAGAATAGGTTCTCAATGGGATGTTCATGAAAATGGACACCAGTATTTTGAGGCATTTAAAGCACCAAGTTACTTCTGAAAAAGGTTATTAAGCCTCTGTCTCCATATATACACACTTAGAAACCTTGGAGTTTGACTACAAAAATGATTACAAAAGCCTTAAGCACTTTTAAAGCCCTGACTATCAGTGACTGGAAAGTTTATGACCTCTTTTGAGCCTTGTTGCTGGAAACGTAATGAAACACTGCTTTGTTGCACAGTTGATATTTTCAGGCTTGTGGATCCTGACTTTTCCCACACCCTTGATTTCTACAAACAGAAAAATCTTGCCAAAAATCCTTACAAAATTTTCTATTAACCCTTTTATAAGTGCACCATTACTACTGTTGAATTTTCTTCACTTTCTTTGAGGATGGTGATGTCTTAAGTTTAAGCTTTCACATTTTCCATATTCTGTGCTGCCTAGGGGTGTAGTTCTGGAGGGAGCCTCATATTAAGTGGCAGTAAGCTCTCTTCACTGAGTAGGTAGACAAATCAAAYCCTTTTCTTGCTGAAGACCAAGGAAAACGAGTACAACTTTCAGGCCGAAAAGCACAAACAACAGTGGACTGAAGAGAGAAAACAAGAAGGATGAGACTTCATAATCTGAAGTTGTAATTAGACAACCCCAATGTGCAAATGGACCAAAACTTAACTTGTGACCAGTCATCCATTTTGTGACCATTTTGAGTCCATCTTGGATATAGCCCTGGTCAGGCTCTTGTCCTGCCCAAGGCATTTTAATAAACACCTACTTTAATCTCTTAGCTCTGTCTAGTCTCTGTTCCAGGTCAGCCTTTCCAAGGCATTAGTGGATTATCAACCTAGAGCCTTACTCTGGACTCTATGCCTGCAGTTGGATTCACTACACAAAGTTCCCCTTATTACATTATGCTGTGCATGACTCAGAGTATTTGTTGAATTAAAGTCACAGTACTAAAAATTAGTATGGGGAAAAGACATAATAGTGATACTATGCAATGACAAAAATTAAGAACTCTTTCAGGTATATGACCATCTCCTTAAAAACTGGGAATGAAGAGGGGAAAAGATAACAAAGGAATGTACTGAAGCAGATYGAATAGCTCAATACTTTGTAGAGGGATGTGGGTTGAAATAGTCCTCCTGCATCACAAGACATTAAACAAAACCATGCATGTTCTGAGCTAAATACTCTGGTAAGTACTATTTTCTAAAAATGGAGAAAGCCCAGCATGCCTGGAGCAGTTGCATGAACAACATCTAAAACTCCAGCAAAAGGAAGACATGGTAAAATCCAATASTTTACTCAATTCTATTCTGCTTTGTTCTGATGTGAGCCCTGTTGAAAGTTGCCTGTAATGAAACATGAGAGACCTACMCAAACCTGGATATAATTCTCATGAAAGGAGTTAAGGAGAATGCTCACTTCAGTTTTGCAAAAACAAGGCMTTCACTCATTCATCCTTATCTCTCTGGTTTAACACCTCTAATATTCCCAAATAATAAACATGCATTGTGCTCATGCAATTAAAGCAATGTTATAAAGATGGCCAGAGAGTTTAGTGACCAAGCAATGTTATTTTAATTATGTATTCCATTACTGTCCATTGTTAAACAGGAAGTATCATGCAGTCATTGAACAGGAACAGAACATTTCAGGTGCAAGGCAATATTTTTAGAAATTACAGTATGAAACGGCAAGAGCACAGAAACACTGTGAATTGCTTCCCTGAGATACTGACAAAATCAAGAGACTAACATTCCCTGAAATTGTGTGAAGTGYAGGCAGATACCTGTGAAGTTGCAGAGAGGACTGTGTCATTCACAGATCTGAGACTTTGGAAAATTTGTATTTAGGAAAGTCASTTTTATATGCCCAGAGAGTGGGTAGGAAAAAAGTATGGCGATTAGAGTCTGAATGTATTTATGATTTGTTGTTTTTCCACTCTCTCATTACCATTGCCCTTCAAAGGAAGGTAGAGGAGAAGTTTGAGTGACAGTTCCACATCCTCCCTTCCTCCCTTTCCAACCAAGCCATTTGAAGTCCTAATGGGTGAGGTATTTTCAGCTTGGAATGGGCCACTTGAGTCGTATTTCACTGAATGGAGTCAGGAAATTCATGAGACCTCTAAAGGGCAGCACAACCTGCGTGGTCAATATGCAGTTAACCAGTTAAGCATCTTATAGACGTAAATATCAACAGAAGGAGGCAGTAAAGTAAGGTGAAAATCTGAACAGCAACTCTGGAAAAGCAAAAATATTTTAGAAAATATGAGTAAGAAGTAGGBAAGAAGTTTGTACGTGCAAAATGGTTGCCAAATAACACACCAAGTTAGAAAATGCCTCAAGGATATAAGATGTAAAGGAACCCCTAAGAAAACATCATTCAAATTAGATATTACTCCATTTGGAAGCAACATAGAGAGCAAATAAAATTTCAGCTGRTACAGGAATAGATGTTCTTGAAAATAACCATTTCAAGGTGCAAGTCATTCACGCCTCCAAAAAAATAAGCCATAAAAAGGAATAGACTCTCCCAAGTTGTCAGACCACCAGTCTTTTCTGAACTCTATCCTTCAAAGAGAAGTTTCCTTCTCCAAAGAGTGACACATTCTGCTGCTCTAAAATCATTTCACTGGAAAAATTTATGGGAGCGAAAAAAAAATACTGAAGAGACATAAAGCACAAAAGGAAATACTTGTCCCTAAAAATTCTGTGCATCTTGGAAAACTCTATCCCTTTCATTTTATAAAAAAAGACAATAGTGGATTTATGGAAAATACAATCCATTTGTCCTTCCAAATTCAACAGGTGCTTTCACATTGCTTTTCCAGRTGAGAAGTTTCTGAGAAAAGATAGTTCTGAAAAAATAAATATTAAAAAATTGCTGGGGTCCGGTGCTTCGCTCGGGGCTTTTGCCCACGCTTCCTGGCTAGCGCTAGCACCGGTGTCASAGGCAGGTRCWGTTCTGTWTTTGGAATACAGTTCTGATCCTGTGGGTCCTTGTCTCAGCAGCAGCGTGAACAATGTGAGAAATAAAGGAATGAAACTCCRGTAGGAAACTTCAACTGGGTTTTATTGAATCTACACAACTTCTCCTCACTCAGGAGTCAGCCCACCGAAGCCCTCCGAACTCGCTGGTTCTCCTCTTAAATTTGGGGGTGGGGGAGTGGAGAGGTTACAGCTTGGAACCAATCCGGAATGGGAAGGGAGTGACCCCGAACCCAAGTGACAACCCATCGAACAAATCAAGGAACAGAGGGGGAAGGGGGAACCAGGACCCTGCCAATCACTTGAAGCCTCCACCAGAACTTTCTGGACAAAAGGTGAGGCCTCAAAGTGACAAACAGGACCCAGGTGTCACACAGATGCTGATTGATTAATAATGATAACCAGGGTAAACCATAATGGGGTAAAACATGGGGTGCATGGGGAAATCCATTGTAAAACAATACAAAACAAACAGATGCATACAAAAAACTGGCAAAACCCCAAAACACACCACTACAAAAAATATTGTAAGAAAATGTGAATATGCAGAGCAGCCTCATCTGTATGATGAAACACAGACCAGAGAGCTCCTACACCCCTGTAAAAGTCTGGATGAACAAACATCTCAGAGACATGATGGGGAACTTGTTGGTCCAGTCAGTGGGTCAGACCTCTCACTGCCTACATGTCTTTGAATTTCTCCCAACAGGCAACATAATGGAAATGTTGAAGTTCTGGTGGTCTTTTCTGTATCCAGTCATTCATATTTATTTTATTATGGGTCAAGGAAGAAGTAACAAGTTAAGGGGGGAAACTAATGGCTCAACAGTGCAGCCTAAGATCTATATCAATGCCTCTGCTTTTAGATAACTTTGTTCTCATTTTTGAGTAAGAGAGTCTCAGTCTGGAATAAAAGTTCCTTTCATGTCTCTTGCTCTGATCCAGTGATTTGTCCTCAGYAGGTGATTCGAAGTCAGATGAGTTTCAGCAATCATGCCAAACTGATTTTTCACTACAATTAGATTTGCCTGTTGTCTACCAGACTGACCAGAACATCTGTTATCATGCACAACTTTTATCCTGCATCTGGTGTTCCCCAGCACAGAGGTGCTGCATTTTCACTGAGGCAAAGAGAATGTCCAAATAGTATTATTTTGCAGTTCCAAGACACAAATTTCTAATAAAAGCACTTATTGCAAAGCCAGTCACACAAAGAAGGTATTTACAGGTTTCAGAGGTCTATGAGGCAGTCCAAGATTTGAATCCAATTTAGTGAATTCATGTTGTGATGTGTTTTTGTGTTTACCAGTTTCTGTATGCATCTGTTTTTTGTTTTACAMTGGTTTGTCCCATGTACCCCATGTTAAACCCTTCTTGATTTCTCTCAAATGATTGTCCGGTGTCAATCACAATTATGGGTCCTGTCCATCACCTTACAGCCTCGCCCTGAAGCCTAGAAAGGTCTAGTGAGGATGTTGAGTAATTGGCAGAGTCTCYGGTTCTCCCCCACCTTAATGTATTGATTGGTTCTGTTKATTGTCCTTTGTCTTCTAGATCACTCCCTTCCCCTTCTGGATTGGTTCCAAGCTGTCCCCTTCCCATCTCCCCACCCCCATACTTAAGGTGCTGTAGAGAGAGAAAACTCACTTTTGTGGGCTCTCTCTGGGTGTGTACAAGTCCCACAAGGACTTAATAAACCCCAGCTGAATTTCTCCCAAGAGTCCTCCCTTCTTCCTCGCCACTGTTCAYGCTTCTGCTGAAGGCAAGCACCCACAGGATCGGGGACGTATCGCAGAGTAYRGAAYCGTACCGATACTGYGGCGTCGGTGCTCGAGCCAGCCAGAAACGGGACATGAGTTCCCTGAGAGCAGCACMGCACCACCTCAAATTCAATTTAGTTTCTCATCGTATATAAGATGGCCATTTGCACCATCCAGTTCTAGCTTAGATCTTACTTTCTGTGTAGTTTTCAGATTTTTGTTTTCATAATTTTAGATGAATCTACACATGGACCTTAAGCATTACTAGAAAAGAAGCTACTGAATCTCAATATTGCGCAAAMCCTTTTGAAACCTTAAATTATCAGAACAAACATAAGAATTGTTACTATCTTTCCGAGAGGAAAAAGTCTCTTGGATATTTTGTGATAGATTTACATAATGTTTACTTATGCTAATGTGGCCTTCTTTCAAGGATGTTAGCTTGCTGTTTTAAAAATGTTTACATATTTTATTAGCTCTCTTTGAAAAATGATTATCATGACTGGCAGGTAACTCCSACAATAATGTTACAATAGAAGATAACATTTGTGAAACAAAGATTTAAGGCCTTAAGTGCTTTCAKAGATTACTCTAATTACTTTCATTTGTTTTTTTTTTCCCATAGTTTGAGATAACTTCCGCCTTTAACTGTAGTCTAGCAAAGCTGTGTGACTTTAACAACTCACTTCTACCAGCAAAAAATCTGCAACAGGAATTTAAATCTACATTTTTTTAATAAAATCATTCTTCTRTGTGTTTACTCCTACGTAAATAGATGTTCTCCAGAGTTTATTCTGCAAAGCTGTCCATAAATTTTCCCACAAGAATGACCACAGCTTTCAGATATGCAAAATTCATAGATTTTTGAGGGACTTTCAGAAGTTCAGGCTTTCCTCAAGGAAACTCCTTGCCCTCTYCCTGTCAAAAATCCTTCCATTTTTCTGGCAGAGAGGTGCCAGTRAAGACTTCCCTTCCTGCTTAGAACAGGCAGGAGAAGGTAAAATCCTGTATGAGTCAAGATTCTCCTATCTGAGGAATATCCAAAGTGTAGATAACATTAGTCCTGGCTCCACAGATTATCAATAGATATGCCCCATCTATGCAAAGTCATCCAGAAAGGGATAGAAAACCCCTGCCAAAGCACTCTTAAATGAGTTACATGCTGTGTTACTCTAAACAAGTACAAGCAAGCCAGAAGCATCACAAAATAAAATCCTGCCCCAGCACGCCCATAAAGCTTGTAAAAAGCAGGATTGTTCTTCCATTTACAGTAAAACTTTTTAAACTAAACTTGGGAATCAAAAAATATATTTGGAACTCAAATGGGAAATTTCTATAAGATGGAATGTGCAAGGTTCAGTTATATCCTTTCATGATAAAATGCTGCCAGGCTCTCAGTTTTGTGGTAACATCACCAAGTAACAATGCTAGCAGGTGGTTTTGGAGGTCAGGAYAACTGATAAAAAGTTTTTTCAGGTCTTGTTCTTACATGTCTGAAATATATGGCTTATCCTGACCAATATTCTGCTACTTCAAGGAAGCCAAATGTTCTTTGGGATTTAGTTTTCCTTTACTGAACCWCATATATTGTGGTGAGCACACACCTCAGAATTTTGGGTGAGCAACTACTAAGACAGAGCACTGGAGAGCTAGAAATGCTGAAGGGTTCCAGCCACAAGGGCAATTCATGAAATGTGTAGTGCAACCACACRGAGTAGTGAAACCAAAGGTTCCCCAAGACCGCTGTTGTTGGACCACATAGTAGGCACAATTTTGGTGAATGACTTCTCAGTGTAAAGCATCAAGCCCATTGCTCACTTTCCCAAATRTCTGACATGACTGAAATAGCAAAGATATAACACAAACATCTGTAACAGAGCTGATGTACTACCCTATCAAACCTACCACTGGAAATCTTTTCATCAATTTGCATTTTGGTTAGATTGCTCTTGACCAGTATCTCTTCTAACACTGTGCTTATGCAGCTGAGTGTTCCCAGAAAGGATCCAAAGGATTGGATCAGTCCGARAGGCTTCAAAAATGAATAACTAAACATGACTCATTTTATTTTTAATAACCAATTGTTGCTTCTTCCTATTTACAATTTTTAAAAACTACTTGAAGGCAAAAATTCCAGTTTTATATATTTCCCTGCATCTCACGAGCACAAGTAACTCTACCTACCCCCTTTCTTCTTGCAACTCTAGATCATCATATAAATATTAAAATACATTCTGAAACACATATTTCTTTAATTTAATTTTCCTAGGAAATTTATCAAAGCTGTGGTCAGATGTTTGTTATATGATATTCCTTCTTAGGATTAATATGCGGTCACTCTAATGTTATTGAGCAACCTGAAAATTTGGATTACAACAGAATATACACACTGTTACTCCAGTGAATGAAACTGATAGTAGAAAGCCRTGTTATCAGATCTCCATTTTTATAGCTAAACTTCACAGTAATACTGCAGTAGGTATTACTGCTGCTAATTCAGAAGCTTTTTGATGCTTCCTCCTGTATATTTTTTGCTCAGCTAAACAATTATCCAACTGAAAAATACAGCTTTCTTTGTTTTATAATGTTGAAAAAAAGTGTTTTTCCGAATTTCCTTTATTTTCCTGGAAGCTGATATTGACACATTTTATGTGTTAGTGCAATGAAACCTTACTRACTATTGACACTGGTTTACTAGTCTTCATGCAGATGAGTAAAAATTAGCATTTGCATTGCTTTAGTATCATCTTCTGCAACTACATATTTTCACATTAAAACTTGAGGGTTTTTCACAGAAGAAAAAAAATAAATTTAACGAAAGAAGTAACAAAAGAAACTATTTTCAGGTAAGACTTAAGCACAAAAAATATAGTCACAGCCATGCTGCTGTAAGAAGAGCAGAAGGGAAAAGCCAAGGGGCTACGCAATTGGTATGGATTAGGGGTTCCCAGAAAATTGAAGTTTCAAAATCACAGCTAAGTGGGCCTTTTTCCTCTCAAGTTTTAGGAATCAAAATGTTCAGAGTTTGCTGAAACCTTCTAAGCCAACTGAGGGCTCTCTGTAGGTGAAAAACTTTCCCTCCAAATGCCACTCTGCCCTTAGGAATAACAGGATGAGTGATGGGGTTTGCTTTTATCTCATCTTGGCTATAAACCTGTGGTAACCCCTGGATTTCAGTTCCAAATGACTTTTCACTCACAGTACTGTACTCTCAAGAATTCTTGGTTATGGCACTTAAAGGAGTGCTTACTCTGTATTTTTCCAGTGCTTTCTCTTTTCTTCACTTACAAGAGATGACATGGACAAAACTTGCAGAAAAACACATTTCTGCTTCCTGACTCACAGCAGAAGTGATTCTACATAAGCAACTACACACTGAGGGATGRGGATGGGTATTCGCCGATAGAAGGGGAAGAGAGCTGGGGGCACTGATTTTGCATGRCATATTCAGACAGGGCAAGGGCTGAGAGTTGAATGAGTTATCTTCATGCTAGGAGATCAACAATTTCCAACAGTGTACTTGCTCCTTAGAGGAGATGACAGTTTTGAAAGGATCAGCAATATATCTGTTAAGTTACGAGAAAAGCTGAAAAGATCTGTAATGCAGAAAAATCAAAACTTTTGTGGTTTATATTGACAGTGTCCTGACTAGAATTTTTTTTYYKGRAAAAAAAWATAGATCTTCCCAGAAATGCAATATAAGGCATTGGATTTTCTCCTCTCAAAGGGAAAAGTAAAATTTGAATGTTTAGGTCTGTCATGCTCTGGATGACTATATAGCARCATAAGAATTATTTGATAAACAAACAAAAAGCCCTCTCCATAGATTAGGATATAGAATATAGGGAATGGAGTTCCTGCATCTCACAGTTCTTAATTCCATAAGATTGACAAGATAAATCTCCCAAGGTCTTTTTTATTCCATTGTCTTCATCTTCTTAACAGGAATTGACTAAGAAGGAGAGGAAATTTGGACATTCATTTCATCAGTGATTCAGAGAATCAGTAATGAAAGTAAATGTCTGATGCCAACAGAAAATGTTGCAGCAAATACAGAAACACATATATTAAATACATGCATGTGGTGTCACAAAGACTTTTCTCTGATAAACTTGCATTTTCCCAATTAAGAACAAAATTTAATTTCATGCACAAAGTCTGTGTGTGCCTCTTTTTTCTCTTCTGGCTTTGACATCATCCTGCAGCTCTAGTTATTACTGTGTAATTGTCTTGAAATGTAGTTATTGTTAGGAATCGTTGCAGATGTTCCCTGTGTAATTCAAACTAAATGAATATAGAATTAAATTACCAGTGCAAAGCTTTAGCAGGGCAAGTTGCAGCAAAAATGGTAAATTATTCGCTCTCTGCAGAGGAAACTATCCAAAAGTGTAATGGGAAGTTAAGTAAGCACTATTTCTTGCTCAGGAATCCAGAAAGATTCAAAACAGGATGTCAGAGTTAGTGGTGAAGAGCTTAATTTATTGTCCCCATTGAAGACATGTGATATTGAAGTACCATTGCTCTGTGACTTTGATTAGGGAGAAGTCAATAAAAATRCACCAGCAGCTGTCTTAAATTTTACTGGGACCTGGATTACTACCATGGACCAGAGGTTGTGGTTATTTTATATCCCATGACACCTAGGACTTTCAGTTCYTTTTGGGAAAGCTTAAATTATGCTAAGGCCTGTAAGTACTTCCCCAGCCATCAGACCACAAAGGGGTAACAAGCATCAAACACCTCATTTTGAAGAAAGGATGTGAGTCCCCAGACCTATAAATCAGACCAGACACACTCTCTACAATGGAAGAGGTGCATATTAATAAGCAAGTTATGTACAATGATGTGASAAAAATCAGCATTTCAAGGTACATTTCTAAGCTGGTGTTCCTGTAGCTCCCTTAGCTCTCAATCATGAGTGATACTTCCATTCTGTAACTATTCAAAGGCCAATACAGAAATTAAAAGACAATTTTATGGCCTTAAAGGAGGTATAAACCTAAAACTGAGGGTTCTCTAGACAAAGTTGTTCTGCCAACAGCTTTCAGACAACTGTATGTGTATTACAGTACTTAGAGAGATTCAGTGATGATTCCACAGCTGTGTGAAATGAGCAGACCATGAATGACCTAGCATCACTTTATTTCTCTTTACAAAACAGACTTAGGCAATTCAATTCTTAATTTTCTGAAAATGAAGTGTCATTAACATTCTGGACAACTCTGGACCCTGACTGGGGCCAAATAGCCTGTGTGTGGGATGTTCAATGAATACACCAGATGAAAAATGTGAGGTTATATGTATCTGAATCAACTTTGTGTTGTTTCAAACAAGCTGGGTTTTTTTAGTTTTATTTTTTCACCTGACTCTTCTTTGCTTTGAACATTTGAACCATGCTAGAACTGACACTTGCAAATAGGTCTTTATTTTGCGAACATAGCTAATACAAACTATAAAATCTGGATTTTTTTCCAGTGTACTCTTTTTATTCCCCTAGAAGTCAGTGATGGCTGTAACAGCTTTCCAGATTTCCTCTGAAGTCAGTGAAAAAACTCTCATCAACTTTAAAGTATGGAGGTTTTCCTTCTTAGTGGAAGTAGATGCTACTGGGGTTTTTCTTTGTTGTTTTTCTTTTTAATATGCATCATTCTGCAAAATCTGGATTCTACGCTAATTGTTAACTCTTTTTAGTAAAAACATTAGRAGTTTTGTATCTGAACTTGGATTTACAGCCAAAGCAGAAACAAAAGTGCTTCCATTTCCAAAACAAATTCAATGGACATTATAGGAGATACCTTACAAGTACATTTGCTGAATTATCGACTTGCACAGGCTGACTATTTGCATAAAAGAGAAGCAAAATAGCCACAATGTTTGGCTTGATTTAGATCATTAATTCCACCATAAATCCTTTGGATCAGTCAGTAGGGACAGTATCTTCACAGCATGAGCTTAGATGATCCACTTTGCCTCTCAAGTTCYTCCCCTCAAGCCACAGGAGATATTRCAGAGCACTGATTTCCAAAGCTGCCCTTTAGCACCTAACCTGTTCTTTAAGATCACAGCCTTGTACTTCCTTGGCTTTTAAGCAATGCGGAAAAATRTCTTCTGAAAACACCAACATGCTATGGATCAAAACCTTAAGGTATATATTAAAGCTAAATGCTGAGTTTCTCCAAAATCAATTTATTTAACTAAATTTATAGGTTATAAATAAAAATGTAACAATAAATAGGATAGTACCTATTACAGATCATAAGAGGTAAAAGTAACTTTCTTTTTGTTGAATTTTACTTGCACCATTTTAATTAAATCAGCTAATAACAAAAATACTTTTAAAGTATCATATGTAGAAGATAATTAATGTTATTCTAGTCCATGATCCCATAAAACATTCTGCATAGATGCACTAACTTTCCTGCTCAGCATAGACTGAGTGGGAAGTGCAGTATGGACCTCCAAAACCCTCTGGGGCCATTTTCTTGGGTAGTTTCAATCTACAGCATGCTGTTGAACCAAATCACCTGATACCAATTCAGTTTATTAAGCTGTCTGAAAATGGATTTTGGTATTAGTATTTTGCATCTTCTACCTATCTCTTTCCAGGTTGCAGCAGAATGTTCAACTTCATTTTTCATAGAGGGTTTTCACAAACTTGTAAAAGTGTTCATGTTTTCCTAAACAAAATTTTTGATAAAGGCTGTGCTGATGTATGACAAGTTTCTTTATTGTCTGTTGTCCTTTAACTTTTTTTCCATTTCTTTTTATAAGCATCATCCTCTTTGCCTTTAGGATCTAAAACATGAGCGGTAATCTTTGACTTTTGTCATTCTCCACCACTGCATCSAAGTCTTATCAGGTCTTTCTGTCAAATATTAAAGTCTTCAATCTCTTGTGTAGGTCTTAATAACCAGTAATTATCAAAATTTTAGTTATGTCTGCCTTGATGACTTTAGCCTTCAAATATATCTTTTCTGGTGGTTTTGTTGGCTTGGATTTGGTTTGTTTATTTCCAAATGCTGCCAAAGTCATCTTTCCTTTGCCTAATTCTGATCTTATCTTTTAGAGACACACTCTGAAGTTTCAAATGTTGGTCTGTTTCTGGTCATTTCTTCCTACTCTAAACTATTTTTCCTGATGACCCCACCAATTAAAAATATTACTTTTAGCAAGTTCTCAAGAAATTATTCAGGGTGAGAGAAACTAATGATGAGTAAGACTTTAGTTCAAGGGAATTAAATGCATAACTGCATAGAGAACTTTCAGTAACTAGTGTTTACATTAAGGCATGTAATTTGGTATCTAGCTGAATCAGAGTCCAAATAAATGTAATTTTATCTTATCCTTGTGCAATATATCAGATTAACGTTTCTAGACTGCCAAGATCATTGTTTGTGTTAAACAAATAACACTAAGCCAAACTGCTACAAATTTTTACTGTGGCGCTTTGCACTTAGAATATCATCTGTCAAAAGATTGCTCACAAAGCACTTTACAGACATTAACTAATTGGGCCTAATGACACTTSTCTGGAAACAATGAAGCGTAATTAATTCCCTTTTGTGAAAAGGGAATTTAAGGCACGGAGAGAGCAAATAATTTTTCCAAGGTCAYGAAGAATATTGCAGAAGATGTGGAAACAGAACCCAAGTCGTCCAACCCTSCAAGACTGTGATCTAGGCACAGGAACAGAGCTATCATCTGTGGGAGGGGGACRGCTCTTCCTTCCCTTTCTTTGTTATTACAGAAGTACGGGAAATTAATTGCTTTCATTAATTCCACACTAATGGCCTGCAAAGTAACAGCCCATTAGGAAGCAAGCTATTTGCCTCTCCAAGCTCTGCATGTAAACAGCAGTGAAGAAACTGTGTATTTTCAAGTTATCACTCTGCCCAGGACCATGCATTGTTCGTGTTATTCATTTCTATTGATAATGTCATTTAGTATTTATTGTAGAGTTGTGTTTCTAATCCTGTGCATTTGTATTCCTCAGAGTTAAAYCTTACAGTGACAAGAAATGGGCCGCAGAATTTCAATTTATGGGTAAGAGGTTATTTCAAGGACTTCAGACTTTTAAAACATGTAAATTCATGTCTTGGCTTTGTTATAAAWTTTGAGAATTTTGTTTTTTAGCTTAAGCTTTAAAGTTCAGAGTTTTCCCAGCTTTCACTGAACAGCTAGAAGAGACAGGTAGTTCCTGTCTGCAAATATGCAAATAACAGGTAGTGCACCACGTTTAAAAAAAAAAAAAAAAAAAAAAAAAAAAAAAAAAAAAAAAAAAGCAGAATGGAGGAATGGGAATGAAACATTCTGCTTTAGAAGTCCTCTTCCCTGTGTTCTCTGTTTAAATCTCTAATGGTCYCCAATTAGAGTTATTTCATAGTTATTATATTATAAACTTATTATAAACAAAATAAGTGTATGTGGTCAGACTTTCAGAAGTGATTAGGTATCTAACAGCTTTGGCAGCTCCTTGGGGCATCCTGCTAAARGCACCTGAATCCCACTGGATGGAGAACAGATGAGGAATGGATAGTTCCATAGAGACATGTCCTTCCATTTCACACAAACTCTCTTYGCATATCAGTTCTTTAATTGTATTGTGCCTTGTTACTTTGGTAGTCTTTTTTAACTCCTTCTCAGTAACATTGATACAATGAAGCCTAAAACCAAAATAAAGGACGTTACTGRGCAGGACCTCTCTGCCTGTCTCTGTAACTCCTTTATCCAAAGGTTAAGAAAACGGGAACTTAACCTTTGAAGCTGTGCTGATGGAAATCGACTGACTGTAGGTCTTTTTACGTAYTTATTAGGGTCTTTTGAACATTAACTGGCTTGCTGGATAGACGTTTCTTGCAGTTCATGCTACAAGGTAACCAGGAGGTAACAMTGGAAGCTGTAGCTGGACTTGCTGAGGGATGATCGACAGCGGTCTTCTTGCTAAACAGACAAACAAGAGTCCCTTTGCCACTCTCCTGTACAACCTGACAGGAATTTGCGCCTCACTTTGCATTGATAAATCACTGGCTAGAATTTATAGCAGTGGACAGAGAAAACAACAACTGGGATCTACTCAAACTAATACAATACTAATACAGACTCTGYAGAACATTTTTTGTTTGTTTGTTTTAAAAAGCCACCCTTTTTCTTGTTGTATTAGCCATGATGGATTTAGCAACTGAATCAGGCAACAAATATTATATGAAACAAAAGACAGTTTATGAAAGGTTTCACATCTRGACAGAATTTTTCTTCTCTATAAAATAAGAATTTATTTTATGATTTATGAATTGCAGCTCTCAAACTGTTCATTGAGAAATTGTCTACAACCTAAGTCTAGTTCTTTTAAAGACTACAAAGAAATGTTTCATTTTAAATGGATACCATTGACATTCCCCTGCACTGAGTTCTCTTCTGACAATTATTTTCCACGGATGTTGTAGCCATTAGCAGTGTGGTAGTGCTTGGAAYATGAGACCAAGGTACATTACATTTGCTGCTGCTGCTGTAAAGCTTTGCTGTCCTCAGTTTGAACCTAGGTGAGCAAAAATGGCTATTTCAGAAAACTAGAGATACAATCTGCAGTATTCCAGATATCTAGCAAGGCTACTACAGCCTAGTATTTTAGTATCTAATTCCAAGGGCATCCAGTAACAGGCAGGACTCAGAACAACTACCAGCTGGCAGTGCTTCTAAAAGAAACCAGACATTGTCTTAATTGGGTTCCAAATCTACAGATGTGATTGTGTACTGATGGCCATGTGGCCTCTTAAAACACATTTAAATACTGGGCATTTAGCATGTACCTTAAGGTAATGACATTAGCTCCTTTCTCTCTTCTTGCACCAGAGTTGCCAAGTCCTGAYCCAGATAACAAAGTGTTTGCCTATCTTTTCACACTGACCACATCTCACAGAYATGGATGATTACTTTGTCTAGTTGCATAATGTTCTTAATTTCTCCCAAGGTCCAGTACATCCCATACTCACTTTATTTTCTCAGCTTGGACCTTAACCCCACAACTGGTCATCTCTGCCCCACAATAAGCTTAAATATATGAGAAAGCACTGCTGCAGGTCCTCCCTCTTCTGCTTTTTTCTTCCCAGAGTGATCAAAACCTTCYTAGCTGAGGCCAGCCATCCTACTATTCTGGTCATTGCTGAACCTACAACCTTTTCCAGGGCAAGCCATGATGCTCCACTGGTACATRTATATCAGCTCCTTTACCTTTCCTACCTTGTGCAAAGCAGGACAGTTTGGCTATGGAGCACCTACAGAGAGGGGTGGGGGAAGTGCTTTGCTGATCACTCAGAACTAGGAGCCACCTGAAGGGCCTGAGGGAAAAGTTCCCTTTTGCTGTTCCCTGAGAGTAGGCATCCCTCTGCTATACATGGAGATCCATATGTGGGAAAGAAAAACCCTTGCTCACTGAATAGGGAACCACAGCCTCTGGTCCAGTGGTCRTATCCATCTGCCAGATTTCTGCCCCCAGACACTTCATTGCAGGACTAAAATCCTTCATCCTTGGAAAATATTTTTTTTCTTTTTTCTCCATTATMCTTATATTAGTCCACAACATATTCCAGACAGCCTGCACAGTTTTGTAAAATCCATAGAGACCAATGAGTTAAATATCAGCTCAAAAATGTGCAAMCTGAAAGCAGAGGCTTTAAATGGAGACAGTTTGTCAGCAGTCTCTCCACTTCCTCTCACTAATAATATTGTGCTATAGTACTCATAGCACAAACTCTTGTAATGGCATTACCGGAATTCCTGTAGAGGCGTAATATATCCTAAGGGAGATTTATTATAATGCTAAAATTTTTGATAGCCATACATTTTTCTGTCAAAGTTTTCATGATGATACTACTTTTCTCCTAGCATGTGAGAGAAAAGTAGTAATTTGCTGTTTTAKGTTTGTGTTACCATATCTCAGAAACAGATTAAATTTCACTCTAATATTATAGAATTTGAATTAATGTTTTAGCCCTTAATTTACCTTTCCCATGTGTAAAATAGGAATATTAATCCATAATGCATTTAATATCCATCTTTCAAAAATGCTGCCATAACAATACACAACAATTTGGAAAAAGAAAACATAAGAGGCTCCAAACTGTATTTCGATTAGAGGATTACGCYAAAACACATAATACCATATCACTAACAGAGCTGCACTAAAAAAAAATTAGATTAACTGCAAAGTCAGATAAAAAATTACTTCGCTGGCCCATACTGTTGTGCCTGATTTGGATGGCATTCAAAAATCATGTTTTGTAAATGACTGAATAATATGAATAATTTCTTTGTCCATACAGAACTATATTTCAATTAATATTTTAGAAAACCATAGGCCACACAAAAATGAATGAATATTAAAGGAAACATGTGAATTGAACAGTTTAAATAACCGATAGTTCTGTGTGTTCATAGATACACATCACCTTGCTCCATCTTACTGTTATTCTGAGCCCATGTAAGTCTGGTACCACCAGGCTGCTATTTACCTCCCTTATTTTAGATAAATACCTTATGTTGGGCTGAGCTGCTGTTGAGACTCATAAAAAGGGAACCTGACAAACTGGCTTGCATGCTTAAAGTGGAGTGAATAAATTGAGAACAATGGTATCTAAATGCCTGTAAATGCAATACAGCTGGGAGGTTTGTCAGTGACATCTAGGGGAACCTGACCATGTCAGTGTGGTATGACCAAACCAGRGAACTTGTGGGAAAGGAGACTGGCCTAAACTTGAGAATGAATTTTCATTATGAGGTAAAATATCTCTAGTTCTCAAAGTGATGACTGCAGCCAGGAGTGATTTTTAGCTTTCAAACTATATCTGGCAAGATCTTTGCCAAGATCTCAGCTAATTATACAGTGAATGTTTAAAGGCAGTTTTTAATTCCATAATGGACCCACCACAAGAGATTTTTTCTATGAAAAGTGCTGAATATAGAGTGTATGCCACTTTTCCAAAGAGATGAGTGTAGAAAAGTCTGTAGGTGTCACGAAGCATCTCAGCTTYATCCAAAGTAATAACTAGATGAGTTTATCTGCACTAAGGTTTTTTCAGAAGAGCTAATAAATTTAGGGGGACCATGGGGCAGCAAAACCAGTTCTCCTAGTCCTGAAAGGCCATTCTCTCTGTGAAAYAGCCTGCATCAAGTGAAGGGGAATGAGAAAGCATACAAATAAGAACAGCTATTTGGCTATGTCTGTTTTTTTCCTTTTTAGATCTTGCTCCTCTCAGAAAGCTGTATTATATTTGTAYACAATGGAAAAAATGTTTTTATTTACATTGCTGCCACAGCAGATTGACAGTTATCTATTTGCCCCTTTTTATGCCATCTGAACGTAGGCATCCCTCAGCCACTTGCTGTCAATATCATCCTTTTCAGAGCTTGTGCTGGGTCCTGATGATCTTTATGAACCATCCACCCTGCTRTCTATGTTCCCTCAAACAGGCCCATAGGCAGCTCACACTGATTTGGAAACCTGGAAGTTTTTGTAAAAGAGCTCTATACTTTAATTGCATCCAWTTTAATGAAATCAATCTGATTCAGTTCCTGAGCCAAGCCCTCATTTTCTCACACAATAAGGGGTGGAGAAAAATTTTTGAGTGGAAGTCATGAACCTCTCTCTTTCACTGTCAGGGTCTGAGAGATGCCCAGAAGCCTCTCTGAATCACTCTACTATTGYAAATCAGTGGGCTGTCAAGGTATTTTCAGAAGCCTGCTGTCAAGAACTATCCTGCCTGCAAGCAGGATATAATGACACTATATGCACCCATACCTACAAAATACATGACATAGGCACAAACCAAGATTTTGTTGAATAGACCTTCAGGTAGTCAGTGGACTACCTCCCAAATGACACATTTAGGACTCCTGGGCAATCCAGAATGCAGAATATTTACTAGTTTTCCTTTCTTACCTGATAGAAATGCATATCAGAACACAAAAATATCATTTCAGTTCCTTAATTTGCCTAATGTAATAATTTGGAAATGGATTTATTAATCTGTAATCTTTGTAGAGGATGTTTTTGAAGTATAATTTGAAACAATAAATCAATCTAGAATTTAYAACTGCATCAAAATTGTAATCTTTCACTGATTATGCAGCAGCAGATTTTAAACTCAGAGACATTTCATAAATTCCTTTAAAAAGTGCACAGAATCTTGTTGTGGTGTGCATTTTATCTTTACCAAAATTCTGCATGCTTTTGTTCTTTGTTTTGTAATGGTTTGTCCCTGTACCTCCATGTTAAAACCCCTTTGGTTTTTCCTTAGTTATGGGTCCTGTTCATCACTTTGCAATCCCGCCCAGAAGCCTGGGAAATTTTGGTAGGGCTGTGGGGTGATTCGGCAAGTTCTCGGTTCCCCTCCTTCTTTTATGTATAGAACTGTATTGCTAATTGTCCTTTGTCCTGGGTCACTCCCCCCCTCACTGRGATTRGTTCTAGATTGTCCCCTGCTCTGTCGACACCCCCTGTACTTAAACTGRAACCCAGAGGAAGAATCTCACTTCTGTGTGGGCCCTCTGGGAGAAATAAAACCCCAGTTGRACCCCACGTGGGCGTCCTCTTTTCTTATTCCACACCAAAGCCACGCTTCTGCCTGAGGCCAAGACCCACAAAATYGGAAMTGYACYAAGCRGTACCCTTGAATGTGGATTCGGTAAATGAGCTAGCCCGTTAGCAGTTCTGAACCCCTGCAGGATCTCATCCGAGCAAAGTCCTCCTGCAACTTTCTAAATAAAGTCTAAGCAAAGGAAGACATACTCCATATATTTCCACATGTTGTCCCCTGACACGGACTCCTTTGCACTTTTAGCCTCAGAAACAAGATATACAATATGAATTTTCTGTTCCTGTAAGAATTAGGAAAAAATGTCCCTTGACTCACAGATTCCATGCAGGGGTCTTCCTTGTCTGGAGCTTGGGAAAAGCAACACTATCACATCTACTGAAGTTACTGGGAATTTTGAACCTAACATCACTGTTATCTATCTCATGTCTGCGGTCAGATTCATTTCATGGTGTAAGCCAGGTCTCGAAGTCTCAAAGCCTTTCAAGCCAAGAATATTCAAATGTGTTTGTATCCTTAGCACATGTAGTTGTAAAATCAAGTGTTTATGTAGAGATGACTCATCATACATCTGTAGGGCTAATATGTAGATCCAAATTTTGCATTTAATCTTAAGACGCTTTCTGTGGAACTATTATCATTATAGGTGTTGTCAACATCAGTAGGGGATCCCTACAGCTACATGGGACTTAACTTGCTGCTTCTGACAGAGCAGACACTACATATCTCAAGTATAGTCAGTGTTTTCAGGAACTACATTGATGCTACTGAGCAGGTTTTTGCTTTATTTTGCTTCACTTCATATCTTTACCCCCTGCTGCATCCTGTAGTTTGCTTTTCTATACTTTTTCCTTCCTTTTAGTTTAAGTGAATTGAAGTGAACAGACAAATTCACTTGTGAATTGCCATTTATTATACCAAGCTCTCCACATCCGTGGAAATTGCTGTTTGCATCTTTAATTTGCAGGCAGTATGTAATAGGAGTGTAAGCAGGGTCTGTCCCACAGGATTATTAGACAGATGAAAAATGAGGTGCAATAATAGTGGAATAAATAGAACAACACAGTGAAAGCACAGCTATTGAGAGCAGATTATTTGGGAACACTTCTATGCCTTGTGGCAAGGGACACTATTCTGATCCTTTCTGAGTTGACAGAAGTGATGGTAGGAAGAAAAGGTGTTCGTTTACATTTGACACTTGAAATTTCAGTGCACTGGGAAAATGTCTAAGATAAATAAAAGGAGCCAAACATGTCCAAGTAGTGATTAGTTGCTTTGACTGTTTTTTTTTTTTTCAACAGTCAGTACGGTGCTATCAACATCCAAACCAGTCTTTTATTATCAAATAGGGACATCATGCTTGATAATACATTTTCAATTGATAACGCATTATGAATTAATACATACATTATCAAGAATGGACATCCCTGAATATTATAAGATCATTGTAATGGTGGCCAAGAAAATTATTTTAATCTTCCATATACAGATTTGAAAATGCAAAAAAAAAGTATATAATCCTTTCACTAATGTACCAAGGATTCTTAGTATGACTGTTAAAGAAAACAAGAAGATGGATGCCTGGTCAACTGACAAAGGGTCAACAAAGCTGTATATTTGTGATTTATATTGGTCATAAGGAAGATCTGAAGCAATATATTCCACAAGCAGATAATCCAGTAAAATGGAAGCTTAAAAAATCACATGCTGTGTAGGTCTTTCCTTAGGAATAGACAGTACCAGTCTGGGACCTTGCACGGTCCTCTGTCTGCTGCTGAGGTGCAGCTTTCACAGGCAGTGGCTTCAGGGCCGTGGATGTCTTGAAATGTCCAGTAAGTAATGACAGAGACCTGAGAGTTTCCAAAACAGGTCAAAATGTGACTGGCCGGAAAATAAAGGGGCTACATTCATCCAATGAATATTTATTAGCCCCAGACAGCTCCTTTCTCATAAATTGGTTAGGAAAGATAAACTGGAAAAAGACCCGACAAAGCAAAATTAAAMGATCTCATAACATGCCTCAATTACCCTCTTGATTTTAACTAAGGACACGAATTTCTCTTGAAGAACTTAACCTCTAGATAGGAAAAGTTCAGCAATCTGAAAGACAAGACAAAAGATGGCAAGTAATGACTTTTGGTAAAATGTAAATACGCTTGAATTGGAATAGCAGAGGGTCTTTGAAGAGAAACTAGGGGGGAAAAAAAAGAAAAAGAAAGGTGAGAAGCTAGTAAAAACAACCTGTGAACTAGTCTTCAGCACAGATGACCTTAAGAATATCAACAATTTGAGTTCACATTGTACTTTTCCAAACTGCAATATCTCAAGGTGATCTGTACAACAGCTTGAACTGTTGTGATGGGGAATTCATTTTGACTTGGGACTTAATTACAGCTTTTACACATTTACATTAACTATTATTCAGTAACAAAGAAAATAAGTATCATTGAAAAACAAGCTATAAGTTGAGGGTTTTTTTAAACAATTCTTTTTTTTTTCAAAATAGATGTCATCTTAAAGAAGTTATTTTGAAACAAAGTATACTTTTGATAGAAAAGTAGCAAAAATTTACTGTCCATGTTATTACTACATTTGATAGATTCAAGAAAAAATGCTAGGATGGGAGATGAAACAATGATTTTGGTCTTAGAAAGTACTCTGAGAAACAATCAATAGGTTGTGGACATGAACATCAATGAATCACCTTAACTTGTGATGGAAGCGTTCTTCCACACGAAACCACATTTCAACTCAAATGGCTTGAAAGGGGATTGCTGGTTCCTCAGCAGAAAGAAAATGATTTTGGAGAMATAAAGCTTGCAAAAACCTGAAGGCCAAAAATGTATTTTCATGACTGACACAATAAAAGCTTTATTTAGTTTCTGTTGTGTGACCTGCCCTACTCCTGCAGACATCAATATAATCATATTGTGGAAGACCAACAAGAATTAAATGTCATCTAGAGTTTTATAATGTTGATGCCATTTACCGGTATTTCAGTAAACTCTTAAAAGGCACTATGTACCTACTTACTGATGGCTGAAGTCTGTTTCTGAGACCATTATTGTCCTTTCAAAACGTTATCCTGGTTTCAAGAACCACTGTAAAGCATAACCAATCTTGTTTTTCACTTGAATCTTTTAACATTGTCTTCTCACTCTCAGCTATGACAACTTTGAGCTGTTACCTTTTATGAAATAAGAAATTTTTATCATATCTCCTCAGAATTCCTACTGACAATCTCTTCCTCACATTTATCAACACTTACTATTTAGTCAGTTTTGCATCTGCTTGGTTTCTAAGGCAATATGCAGTGCATCCATTCATTAAATCTTGGGAATCACATGGCTACTTAGAAACTGATGCTATCAATGCAGAGATCCTATTGTGAGACATTTATTTTTTGCAAGATTGATTACAGTAATTTTTATTAAATAGATTTCCTAAAGCTGTCTGGATGAATTTACAGTCCTATATGCTTCCATTCTTCTTGTCCTTAAAGCAGCAACACCTTTCTAGGGATTTCTGTTTAATGAAGAGAATGCTCTGGTCATATATGAACACTCGAAAATCACACTATTTTTCCAAGGTTCCCACACTTGTTTCAATCTTTCACTGTTTTCCAGCTCCTGGTCTGGTTCCTTGTCCCCAGATCTCAGCTCTGCATTACAGCACTACATCCCTTTGTTTCACTCAAGCACAGAAGATGCTTTTTGCTAAGTCACCAGCTTCATAACACCACTCTGTATTAACATTTCAATCCTAAAGTCTCTTCTGAATATGTCAGCCTTGATGCTGAAACTGTTTGGGTCTAGCAAATGCTGCTGGGAGACTGCAGAGCCAGTCTGAAATGTGATCTGATACCTATTGCTAGGTGTACATTAGAAAGGAGTCTGGTCCAACAGAAGCAAGTATTTTTGGCAAAAAAAAAAAGCTGCATTGAAGCTTTTATGGAGGTGTTGAGAGGCCTGCCTTCGAGGCAATGGGAAGATACACTTGGAAGTGGCTGGATCATTTTCAGCTGGCAATTCTTTTGTTTGCTGATAATCACTCGCAGCAAACTCTTTCCCCTGGAAACTCTCCAAAACAGTGCTCTAAGGAAATTTTCCTGGTTGTCCCTGTTGCCAGGTGTGGTCTATAAGAGACTTCCACCTCTGCAGGTCTCGTCATATTTTTTTTGGCTGTTACCACACATAAAAGTGTCAGCTGAATTTTTTTTCTTTGAAAGATGCCAAATAGGACATTAAGCTGGTGGGGAAAGAGGTTCTGTGCTGCACACAGCAGGTATCTTTATCCTTGTAGAACAACATACCAAGTGTTCCAGCTTTTCTCTGTGGAGAGGGCTTCAAACTCCTTTCCTGTGGACCTCCCGCTGGTGGTTGTGTCAGAATTGTTGCTTTACATTTTTAGTTTTTTACAGCAAATAGCTGTATTTCTGTGAGCCTCTGAGATGGCTCCATAAATCACGAAGACTGGGAGGATACTTTTTAGCATCCGGAAGCAGGAACACCAGGTCTTGCCATGGAGTCACTAATGCCAAAATGAACTTGCAAAGAGGAAATACACTGTGAAGGTGCCGTGTTTGGATAGGCAGATGTGCAGGTTTACTCTCTTATTTGCACATGGTGTTGCAGCCCACTTGTTGTATGCTTGTCACCCTTCTCTCAGCGTCTAGAGTGGTCTAAGAATAGAAGCTTCTATTTCATTGTTCTTTAATATGCAAATCAGATTGTGTTTACTTGGGCATCTTCTAACACTGGTTAATTTCTGCTTTAGCTCAACTGAGAATAGTGTTTACCAGATTAATTTCTGAATTATAGATGTAACCAATGTAATTGTCCCAGAAATTAATTTGGCATATTATATTTAAATATTTATGTGAACATAGTCTCCATTCCCGCCCATTTAAATATTTTCTTCTCTTGCTTAGATGTACAAGATCTGTGGCTGAAAACAACCTGATTGTCATCGTATTAGAGTACACTATCAATAACACTTAGGCCCCCGCAGAGAGGAAATCAGCCAGGGTATGGGGGGTCTTTTTCCAAATTAGATTTCTTGGAATAGAGAAAAAGGAAAACCCATTATTTCAAACATCTGTCTGCACTAGAAAGCCTCCACCAAAATCACAGGATGTGTCATAATTAAATGGCTTGGAAATGATTTCTTGAGAGCAGAAATTTTATATTCAGTCATGCATAGCAGAACATAGGAGGTTTTCCCTTCAAAAAGCTTCCTTGCAGTAAATTAGTGTACTCCCAAGAAAACAGGATCTGATATGAATCCAAAATAGAATTAAAATTTTTAAGCATACAAAGGTTTCATTTATGAAGATGGAGGTAACTAATTTATAAATTCCCAGATTCTGACCGCTGAGGGTTCTTTTTCTCTTTACTAATGTTTCAGTCACTCATCAATAAAATGCTTGCTGGTCACCTGAGTAACAGAACAAAGAGAAGCTTGAGTGATAAGAGTTTGCCACTGCTCAGATGTTCCTGATCATGGGTTTCTTCTACGTGAAGGGCAAGACCATGACTTATCCTTTGTATCCTCAACCCAATGCTGCAGAGAAAGTGGTGGCTGCAGAGAAAATAGATCAAAAAGCATTCCTGATATGAATTTAGATTCAGGGATGTGAGTCAAGAGCCAGACATACATATTTTGCAGGGAAGGCATGAGAACCTGAATGTCTGACACTTATGTAAGTGATGGTCTCATAGTCATAATCCCACAGTGCACCCTCAAGGAAAAAATCTTGCATTTCTGTGAATCCCTATGAAAAGCAATATTTCTTTGAGAGATCTGGACCCAAAACCAGAGGTGAAGGAAGCAGGATGAGCTGGGTAAAATGTAATTTCAGATAATGACTTCTTGAAGTTGCAGATTACAGTGTTTATGGATGGAGATTGACCATATATCTGGGCAGAACGACTCTCAGTCTATTTAAAAGAAGAAACAACCCTTTTGTGGGTAAGTGGGAATATCATATCACAACTGTGCAACAACATACTTGGACTAAGCACTGAAATTTCCCTCTGTTCCAAAGAGATATAATCACCACAGGAAAAAGGAATCTGTCTGTTATCCTTAGAGAAAAGTGCTAAAATGTATTAAAGTTCAATAAACAGTTTCACATGACAGCAACACTGTTTAACTGAAAACCTTCAGATCTTTCACTCCTGTATAAAAAGACATCAGTTTTTGAAATGTACATACTAAAAGAAATACAGGGACATGATGGTTGTGAATATAGAAAACTATTTGTACACAATCAAGTTAGGTAATGGTGCAAAAAATTGCTCTATAAATCAATCAGCCCTCAATACTTGTTTCATTAAGGGATAATATAACTCTGATATCATTTCACTAAAGTTGGCTGAGCTTCTCATATTTGATTTCCATCCAATTTTTTTTAGCAGAACTCAGCATTTTAGAAACAAAGGAAAGAAAAAAAATCCAGTGCAGATGTACATTTTCCTGATGTTTAATGCAGAACAGCAAGGTTGCAGTACATTAGTCATCATGGCAAACAGCCGATATGGAATATTAACTGAACTTTGAAGAAAAGCTGTATTTGTTCTAAATGCCTATACTGGTGTTTGTAGAACATTTTAATAGTCTATAGTGAGTGTGAGAGTTATCTTTAAGTGAGGGCTTTACAGCAAAACCTCTCCCTACAGGCAAATTTTGCAGCTCTAACTGATGGTAACGTGTAGCCATACAATCAGACCTTAAGTCAATTTTTGCCATCTTGATTTGTACAATTTTATTCTGAAACACTTTGTATAGAATGAGAAAACCAGCCATTGATATTTCCTGGAAGCACTTAATTCCTGGTTCACCTCCTGCACATTCTTCACTTGAGCCTGTTAACCCTCAACTCTTAGAAAGGTGCTAAGCTCCCTCTCTTGCCGTTTAGTTCAGCAATGGGTTGACAGGAGATTGTGACCAAATGTGTGATCATGTCATGCGTAAGATCACTTAGTTTTTGAGTGAGATGAGATCATGTATCTCCTTAAAATCAGCTTGTTTAGAGTTTGGTGGAATCCATATAACAGTTCATGCATGCAATCATAAGTCATCTGATGTATCAAAAATAAACACACCCTCAAAAATACCGCCTTGCTCCCAATCCTCTTCTTTGATGATGCAAAGTGAAATTCATCAGATTTATAACCTTGGAGGTTCTATTCTAAAGGGTAAGCCACAGTATCTGTTCTCGAGTGTTCAGAAATCACAATCATACATAATGGATAATTTCCATTTTGAATTCTCGGACACATGAAAAGTCATGAAAATAAGCAATTGGCATGATTTTTTCTTTTAGTAATGAACTATTGTAAAATAATTTTTGGCACTGATGTCACATTATTTTGTAAGCTGAAGTAATAAGAGAGGCAAATGCTAGTTTTTAAACATTTTTCTTGGTGTAATCATATTTTCATTCTATTACTATTATCACTATTTCACTCTATTATCTTTTATGTCTGTATCTTTAATCCACACAGTTTTATATATTTTCATTTTGTTTGTTCTCATACATTTATGCACTTGCATTTTTACTTACCTTTTTTCTCATGCTGTGATACATATCTCCCTCTCTCTACATCATGGTAAACTTTTTCTTCATTGATCTGCTGATCTGGGCATAAGACCTTCTTTATCTTGGCTTATCCTTATTTCAGCTCAGAAATAATCAGGTTTCACCGAGTTCTGAGGAAGGTATATCTCACCTCAGAAGGAAGTTCTCCAAGCGGCAAATAGATTACACAAGAGTTAGCAAGGTCCACCCTGTGTAGCAGAGACTTATGAACCCTCCCACGCTCCACCACAGGAGACAGCAAAACTGGTTATCTTCACTCATCTCCTATAAGGCCCATCTCCTACAGTCAAGGACCAATGTTATTTGTGTTTCTTGTGCTTGTCCATGTGCCAAACACTCATATCCAGATTCCTGGGTCTGTGTCCACACTGCCTGATTCACATGGCACTCTCAGCCTTACTATCTGGCCCATAAATCCTTTCAGCTCTTAGAGTCTATGGCCCTGATCCTCAGACTTCAAAGCATATTGCAATCTGAATAAACACATATTCCCTAAATCAATCTCACTGTTTCACTGCACTATGCGGTTTTACTGTAATGAATTGGACTGATTTTTTTTTTCCCTCTCTTAGTGGACAGCTTAGAAGCAGGTGCCTGACTGATGAGAAAAGACATTCCAGTTTTTCACCCCCTCTACACTAGGTCAACCAGCATCATAGTTTAGCTAGCAGAATCATTTGTGCTAATGCATCTACAGAACTACAATGAAATTCATCCCTGGTTAGCAAGACAGGAGGAGGTTGGTCTGCAGATGTAGACATGACTTATAGGTAAATATGCCAAAAGAAGTGTGAAGTAGTAGTTGGAAAATAAGGCAACTGAAGTGGAACAGATGAGAACAGAACGAAGACAATGAAAAAGGAGAGGAAGACTGACTATAAATCTGTTGAGTTAGAGCAGAATCACTTTTTCTTCGTGCCTTAATCAAGTAGAAATATTTTTGAGTAGAGGGTGCAATGTGCCTTTCTCATACTAGGAAAAGTGGTAAAGCTATAATCTAATCAGCTAATTGGGTAGTTAAGGTGCTGCCTTGTGTTTAGACAGAAGCAGCTGGAGTGAAGATTAGATTGGTTCAAACCAGAATAGGGACAGCCTGTAATTATTCCAGTCCTCTGAGCCCAGAATTTTACTTTCCATGGGCAGCTGCAGGATAGCTAGACAGCTGCTCTCTACCATTAACAGAGAGGTAAGTGACTTTTTTAATCCATTTCCAAAATCAGATTGATCTTAGACTGACAAACATCCAAAACTTTCAGTGTCATCCTCACTGTGTCAAAAACAGAGAGCAATCAAGTTGATTCGTTAAAAAAATGGTATCTGTAATATACGCAGCCCAGACAAATATTATATATTTTGATTTCCAGCCAGGTAATTTTACTTCAGGCTGAAGACATTAACACCCAGAGAGGACTGACAGCATGGGTGACTGCTTGAAAAGGAAAGAAAAAATCCTGTGGGGCTACCATTTAAATATTTTTGCAAGGCAACTTTTGAATCAGGATGGCAACAGATTGATCTTGTAGACTAACAACTGATAATAAGGTTTGAAATATTCCATGAAGAGAAGAAACAGTTTAAAGCCTCTTGGTTAAAGAGAAGGACTAACAACCTACTGGGATCAAAAAGGATTGACTTGACCGAAACAGTTTGGGATGAAAAGAATAACTCAAAAAGTCTTAATTTCCTATTATGGCTCAACAGCCAGAGTTCATACAGGCAAAACAGATAAGGACTTTAATGGTTAGAGAAAAAGGTGCTGAGTTTGTAAATGAAGTCAGTGTGGAAATCATTCCTTCCTATACATTTTTTAAAAAGTGAACAGACAAAGAACAGGATAAATGTGTTTTACAAATGCTAGAAACATATGTAACAAGATTTTTGTATTAGAAACATATGTTGAGGGAAAATTATGATTATATTGGAATGACAAAGAGTTGCTTAAATCAAGCTATCAACTGGGAGATAAAATTACCAACATATAAAGTTTGCAGATGGGTGAGGTAAAACAAAAGTAATGAGAGAAGGAGAAATTTGCACACAGGGAGAAAGAATACTGAATAAACAGAAATAAATGACACTAGGATTTGGCTGACACAATAGGAACTATTTGAAGCAAATTGAAGAATGAGATATGGAAAAAGTTAGTCCTTGGATCTTGCCAGAGAACTTCAGAAGAGAATGAGAAATCATTATCAGGAAATGTTTTTACAGATGAAGGAAGTCTGTATCAAACTTGGTATAATGATTGTGTTAGCAGTTCAATTGCCTAGACATTTCCTAGGAAAATATTAGTGGGGGAAAAGTAGGAAGGAAGCATGATTTTGAACGTAATACAAGATTGCTTCCTGTACAGGAAAAGGGTAATGTGCATGTAGGGACTAGAAATAAAGCAGATAGAATACAGTCAAAGATGGGGAGAATAATAAATTAATTAGTGTAATACTAAGGCTGAAATGCCAGAAAGACTGTAAAAAGGTAAATAAGAATTTTATTTTAGTAAAATCAGACTCTGAATGGCTATTAATAAATTAAAAGCAGCGTGAAAGCATCCAGTTCTGCCAAAGGATATCCAGAAATCCATGTAAGATGAGTTTCAGAAGGATATATTCAAAATACAAATAATATATTGTGAATGAAGACACAACAAGCACTGAAGTTGTTTCAGGGAAGAACCATGCAGTATCTATGTCCAGTTTAAGAACAAGTATAGAATTATTTTGATGACAGCAGTGAAAGTTTCCAACAGTTTAAGTGGCCTATGAGCTTGCCCCATCCATTGTGTTACCACTGCTGACATAAAAGCAGGAGAAGGAACTGGAGTCAAAGAGAAGAGATTGGATGTGAAGGGGAAAATGATAAATGTCTAAATGAATACTCACATATTTTCCTGTTTCTGGGAGATGAGCTTCACAAATGAGCCTGGGTGCCATGCACGGGGCCCAACAGTGATCCTCCAGTGCACATAACTCATTTCAGATGTGGAGAGCCTGACTTGAGACCATAATTTTTCTATTAGAGGAGGACTCAGTTCTCCAAGGAAACTGCTTTTCATGAACAAGTAGCTTGGGGCAAGCTGCTTTTCTCTTTTTGTTCTGGAAATGATACAATTGTACCACTGATACAGCATTTGCCGTTTGTTGAGTGTTGGCTGTTTAAAGGGTGGCAGGTGACTGACTGAGGAGTGCCAGGACAACATTTTAATGCATGGCATAATTTCACTCAGAGCTGTGGATGCAGTGCTAAATTTCCTATTGCCCTGCAGCTAGTGCCTGTGCTCTGTCCTGGAGACGAGAATATGAGTTCAAGCTGTTATTTCAAAAAAATGAAGTCATGTGAAGGTGTACCTGCCACCCCTTGGTCATGCTCCTCAGCCTTCCACAAAACTTCCTTCTTCACCTTTATCACTGGCTCAAAAGGGCCATTGCTGAACCTCCTTCTTTGTTAGCTAAAAATAGCTATATTTTTAAATTTTTTTTAATAACAAATGCATTGCAAATACCACTGAAACCAGGTTTGGTTTTAAATTATCTGTGGTATGTTCATTTAATATGTACAGGAGTCTCTTGTTTCACTTTATCCCAGATTACTTCTTTTCACTCTGAATTACCCCAAAATAATAAAATGGACAGAAATTATTTCCATTCTCCTGGCTGTCATCATCTTTATGCAAGGAAACTACTTCTTACCCATTTTTGGACAATGTTTGCAGCCAGTGCACTCATGTTGATCAGTTCAGCCAAAATCACTTTGCATTCCTGTCTAGACACAGGACTAGATTCTGTCTGGATTTCTAAAGCCACAAGGAATCCAGAGGAGAACTGCTGGACTTACTCAACAGAGAAGTGGACAGATACTCTGGTGATTTCCACTGTGCAAGGAGTACACTTCTTCCACAAAAATACAAACAGGACTCCTTCAGGCAAAAATCTGTTCACTTTGTGAAATGCAACATCTTAGTTTTCAGGAAGATTAAGTACACAAAAAAATTCACACTTCCAAAGAGCAAAAGTCAGTTTGAACCTTTATTAAGCAGCAGTCTTAGTGTAGGAACCAAGACCATATATCTCAAAATGCTTCATGTGTTTATTCTTATTACCTTTATTCCATGGCTCAGTTCTTATCTGTTCTCCAGTCCTGTACAGTTGGCCTCTTGGCAGCTGACCATCTGCATTATTTGCAAAATTGGCCATTATATGGACTTTTAACAAAAACGTGTATGTGACTTTTATTGATCTATTAAGTCAACTTCCAGTTTCATCCCGTATCTACTTTGCATGTCTAGTTAACTGCAATCTCAGCACTCCTCAGCCAAAATCTGTTATAAACATTTGGCTTCCTATGCATCTTCCAAAGGACTGAAGCTGAACATCAGATTGAGTGCTAAATACTATACCAAGTCTGCACACATACAACTAAATACTGAGGAAAAAAATTTTTWAAAAAAAAATTTTAAAGGGAACCAACAATCGGTTCCCTTTAAAACAAAACTATCTTGGGGAAAAACAGAAAGGAGAAGAGATACATAGATTAGCATCATGCGTCACAATGACCACCCAGATTGCTGTGTTTGTGAGGTATGAAGTGAGTACATTTGCTCTGTCTTTCTTCATACAGCAAAAGGCTCAGACTTTCTTTCCCTGAAACAAGTTAAGAAATAAGATAATTACTAATTTTCTTGTACTTAAATGATTTGAACTAATGGTCAAGTTTGAAAGCCCACTGCTGTAAGGACTAAAGCATAATTGTAACATTTTGTGTGTTCCTTGACATTTATGGATCAATGTTATAAGGTTGGTCTCATTGCTGTTTTCCTCTGAGTTTGTGATAATTCCACGCATTTCTCCTTTCATTCATAGCAACCTCACTCTCACATGCAACAGACTGGTAGTAGCAAGCATAGGTCCCTGCTGTATAATTGTCAAGACACGAAAGATCTGAGAAACATTTTAAATGGATACAGCTGAGTTTTGTAATTATTGTAAGAAAATATGGATATAAACATTTAAGATTATACCTGTAAGGGAATAAGTCCCTGTTGAAGCACCTCTTAGCAGTGTGCCAGAGCATAAAGAAAGAACTTACGACTTCCAGTATATTTCTGAGAATCTGAATAACTCATTATGTCTACTTACTTTATCACTGCAAGGCAGTGTAATCATTCACTCACTTGCCTCTAGCAATGAGAAAGAGAAATGGTGAAAATCTTGAAAAAATAATATTTGTAAAACATTACTTTTGTCAGGGGTAGTTGTCTGGTCTTGTGCCTGAAAACCATCAAATCTCAAAATACAGTCTTTTCGAAAGTTTTATTCCTTTGCCCCAAAGAAATATAAAATAGTGACACCAGCACTCCTCAAGCTCTCAACACAAACACATTTAACAGCATCTGAGTCACAGCAGCACAGTGCAGTCTGCCTGAGTAGACCTGTCCTCCCACACAGACCTTAGTAAAATTAACAGGACCCCAAACATCTGCAAGAAAGTACATCAGAACATCAGAAACTTGATTATTCCAACCACTGCCATATATTTATATTCCGGAGTCAAACTGAGATCTTCATTTTCTGCTTACATTTAACTGTGGAAATTAATCATTTGGGATTATAATTATACATATGATGCTCAGGGAAATTATAATAACATTGAAGACACCACATCTTTAGCCTGCATTTTGTCTTAGACATGTTAGAGAATGCTTAATGAAGCATTTTACATCCCATTAAAACTTTACTGCGCATACTACCTCCTACTAAAATTCCTTAGTCAATACCTAAGTGCAGCTTAAAATCAGATACACTTATAAAATATAAACATATTGTACAAATTTCCTGCAGGTTAGAGTTAATGCAACTTATTAGAGAATGATAGAGCTCCATGAATTTGGTGCAGTATTCACAGAAATAACTGCTAGTGGTAATGGATGCTAGCTGGAGATCAGGTTGCACTTGTGTACTCTCAGTTACCAGAATCTTGATATATGATTGAAAATTAATATACTTAAATTCAATAATTCTCTAATATAAATCACCTAGTTTTAATTTGTGCTAAAAAATTATTGTGGTGGGTTGACCATGGTTGGACACAAGATGCCCACCAAAACCACTCTATCATTCCCCTCTGCAGCTGAACAGGGGACAGAAAATGTAATGAAAGGCTCATGGGTCAAGGTCAAGACAAAGAGGCATCATTCAAGAGTTATCATTACAGCCAAAGTAGGCTTGACTTGGGGCAAAAGAGAATTCAATTTATTGCCGAGTCAGATCAGAATAATGACAAATAAAATTAAATCTTAAAATCACCTTCCACCTTCCCCCACCCTTCCAAGGCTCAACTTCACTCATGATTTTCTCTCCCTCCTCCTCTCCAGCAGTAAGGAGGAGGTGAGGAATAAGGGCTGTGGTTCAGTACATGTTGTCTCTACTGTTCCTTCCACCTGAGAGACAGGACTGCTCACACTCTGCCCCTGCTCCAGCCTGGGGTCCCTCCTGTGGGAGACAGCCCTCCACAAACCTCTCCAATGTGAGTGCTTCTCATGGGTTGCAGCTCTTTTGTGAACAAGAACAGCATTATATCAAGCAGGTGTGCAATGATCTCTGAAGAATAGAACAGATATCAAACCTGGACCAAACATTTTCAAGCACTTAGCTAAATCTCACTGATGTTAGTAGGGCAACGTAATTCACTCCAGGTAAAAGCAAAATTAAAAAGACAGGCGGGAAGGAGAAATTTGTAGAGAAAAGAGGATGAGTACACCAGATTCCATATGTTAAAAAAAAAAAAAAAMCAACAGTATTTTTGTTCAGACATAATTTTCCATTTCTGTTTTAAAATTTACAATGAGATGCAGTTTCAGTTTAATTATGTTAGTCATCTGACATAAATGGTTCCTTTCAAGGATATCATCACCAACTTTGACTTGGCCAAATTTGAACTAACACTGATAAAAGAGGTAAGAGCACCACCCTCAACACTGAAGAAACCCACAGCTGAACTCCAAGTACTTGCTTCAAGCACTGGCTTTGTAGGAGAACAACTGGGAACAGCTCCAACATAGGCACAGTTTTTCTACATCTATTCTTTCAAATGTTTCAGACTAAATAATTGAAATTATAAACTACAAGATTCTTATAGCATGGTGTTAAACATGGATGTTGTGACACCATGTGTCTATACTGCTAGAAGAAATTAAATATAAAAGTTTACTACTATCCTTGTCACAACTGTAGGAATAAATGGCAGAAATTCACACCTTGTTATCAGAAAATTCTCTTGATAAAACTCTACCGCCATACAGATGGCACCATCTGCCCAAGTTAAAAATGAATATACTTACTATTGAATGGTTCYAATTAGATCAAGAAGTTTCATGTCTATGTTAGGCATCACTTAAAGCAAATTGTCATTTCTTGTGATAAAGCAGCCAGTGTTCTTAACAAGTTGAGTCTTAAACAAATAAAAAAGATATTATTTACCTTTTGATTTATACTTAATCGAGAAGAACATTCCCCAGACTTTTCCTACAAGGTGGCTTTTAATTTTTTTTTTATTTTTTTTTACTAGAGTGATTAAAGCACAGTTCAGCCAGAGGCAAAGAGCTATCCCAAGGCACTGTACCATTTAAGGCCTATACTGAAGTGACAAACTGTGATACCCTCTTCCTGGTTTTCTTCATAGAAGTAAATTCCAGCTTCATCAATGACTTGAACCAAAGACCTTAAATCAAGGTCTTGAATCTGTTCTGCTCAAGAATCCTGAAAGCTGAACCTGTCCATTCGCAATAATAAATTATTATGGAATGAAAGCTGTCACCAAAGCACTGAAATAAATAGAATTTATGAGCTTCTTGGGCACAATATGGTTTTCAAATACGGGAGTGAGCATCTCCTGGGCCCTCAAGAGTGAAGACATGTTCTGTGCCTTCAGGAGACACATGATGGTGACTTGCAATGTAGGCACTGCCCTAAAACCATAGTCAAACTGTTGATTCATCCAGTCTCATATCCTCTCTCCAGTAAGACCAGCACCTACTTCAGCAGAGGAAGATAAAAACTTCCAGAGTGTCTAAAGATGATCCTAATCAGGTGTCACCTGTAACAGCTGGCAGCAGCAGTCTAAAAATAAAAAGTGTTGTAACAGGGCTCTTAATGAAGAGAGAAGGATGGTGTTTTCATGTTTAATTTCTTTGTCAAACTTTCTACTTGCATGAGTCTTTTAGCCTTTAGACTACAGAATTCATTGTACCTACCGCAGTAGTTTTGAACTCTTGTTCTTCTTCACTGTGTTCATCTGCAGCAACACTGCTATGAAATTGAAGAAAAAATGCAATGGAGCACTTACATGTAAAGTTCAGGAATCAAAGCTTCAGRCTGAGGGAAGTGATTCATTATATACTCAAAAAAAGACAGTACTGGGTTTGCATGATCAGGTTTTGGTAGTAGAGACTGCTAGGGTATCTTCTGTGAGGAGCTGCTAGAAAATTCCTCCATGTCTAGTGGAGCCAATGCCAGCAGGCTCCAAGATGGACCTGCCACTGCCCAAAGCCAAGTTCACCAGCAAGGGCAACATCTTCCTGTCTTTTCCTTAGCCCACAAGATTTTTGTTATATTCTCTTTCCCATACACAGTTCTGAAGTGGAGGGATAGGGCAGCTTTGACAGGCGTGTGACCATGAGCCAGAATCATCTCACCACAGAGAGTGGTTATGTTTTGTTTATTCTTTTAACAGTAGAATTAAAAAAGAAAAAATGCTCTAATATTCAACATTTTCATTCCAAGAAGAAAACACAGCAATTTATATCATTGCACAGTCAATCATCATCATAATAGTACATGTCAGCTTGAGCAGATCAGAACTGAAGGATAAAAATATATTTTGCCTTGATAAAGGATTTGTTAAAGAATAGGAGTTTTTTAATACATATACAGAAAGCAGGGGGGGAAAGGAATGGAAAAAGAGATCACAGTAAGAAAAACTGCTCTTCTGGTCAGAAAAGATGAAGAAAAATGGATTTTGGTTCCCAGTTCTGATGATGCCCTGATATCCACAAGAAATGTGAAAGTATATGAAACCTTACGATCTTGGTTGAAGTGGTTATAGACCAGTACAACCCTCATAAGGTACACACAGTTAAGCCAGTCAATTTTTACGTCTGCTTACATAACCTGAAATACCTTCCTGTTCAGGCTAAAAGTTTCCTGAGCTCTCATACCAAAGTGCATTGGGACAACTGTGTGTCTCTCTTTTATCTACAACTATCTAAGTAAAAGCAAAGAGGTGCTAGCTAATATTCAGCCCATTTCTCACGGCAAGGTCTGCAACTACATCCATCTACAGGAGAACTGAAGATAGTGCCCACTTCCATGTGACCATCCTACCAGCAGACAGGTGTCCTGGACTGCCCTCTGCACAAACCACATCTCAAGGATCACACACAGGTACTGCAGTTTGCACAAGGGAACAAAAAGCTCCACTGAAGCTGAACCACGGTGCCAGCAATGCCAGGGATATGAAGGCTCTCAGGAGAACTGCAAGGGGAAGCGTCAATCCAGGATAAAAACAGTTGTGGTTATCCTGGGAAAAGTAGAAGCCAAGGGAGGAAAGATCCAGGACATTGCAAAAATGCATTTCATGCCTCTAGTTTCTGGTTTAGGAACATGCTTCACCACACCCTCTGATCTCATTAGTGATATTTAGCTCATGGTAGTTCAAACATTTGACAAATTAGTATCAAACTTTTCCTACAAGTTTTGTTGATTGAAAGAACAAGATGTTGATCTCAATAAATACTATGGTATTATACATTTGTAAAACTAAATCTGAAGTTTCTTTCATTCTTTTGTGCTAAGTACCTAGTGGACCATTATTTTGAAAAAATATGATGAAATAGCTCCCATCTCTATTAGTGACTCCATTATAATACAATAAAATGAAACACAAACTGTTATTTTGCTGGGGTTTTTTTATCTATTTATTCTACATTAAACAAAATCCTCATAGATCACCACAGTTCCAGATATGGCTGAATTAAATGATGCCCAGTTTCCAACAAATCCCTGACATAAATAGCCACTCTTGAAAAAGCTGTAGAATAACACATAATTTCTGTTAACTTTTTGCCTACTAAATTATCTCTTATGCAATCATCAGAGTAAATCAAACTAATGAACTGCTTAAAAAGAAATTAAATATCACTGATARTTTTGTTTTAGTGCAGTAAAATCAGTGACAAGCATGAGGTTTATGATTTAGGCTGTGAATTCCCTTTTGCAAGTTTGAAGGCATTTGGAGCCAGGGTTTTTGATTCAGATCCTAGTCTTAATTAATCTATTTCATTATAAATCCCTACTACTAAATGAGTTTGCCTTATCATCATGCTCATCTGTGCTGTAAAAACTGGTAATATGAACAAATTGCTGCACTTTTTGGGAGATATCTTTCAGTTTTGTTCAGAAGCACTTACATTATTGGAAGGGAAAAAATATTTTCAAAATTGGCAGCAGAGGAGCTTTTGCTTGCCTGAATCATACATTTAAACCATTTATATTTCATTTATAAATTGCAAAAGTTGAGATGCATCATACTTTCTATGGTGGTCTATAGAGCTGGTTGGATAGAGTCCAATGGAAATTTTYATAAAAATCAAAATTTCAGGAAAAAAAAAGGAAGTTTCTCAAATTTAATGTTAATGTTCTCCTCTCCTCTTCTCTCCTCTCTGCCCCTTMCTCTCCTATCTCATGGGTCCCAGAGATACCAGAATATCTAATTTCATAGCCAAATCTTATTTTTACAAGWTCACACGGAATTTTCCGGTTGAGACAACCTTCTTCATAACCATTAATAGCTCATTTTCACACCCTTCACTACCATTTCTTATCCTTTACCTTTTCAACACCACACATACATTTGCTCTTTAAATATAAACACAAAGCTTGGCCCAAAAAAAAAGAACTTAGTATGTCGTAAAGGATGAACCGTGAGAGTGAGATAATAGAGATTGCAAAATCTCCATTCACAAGATTTGCCCTATGATCATATTTTCAGAATGTTAGTTGTCATTGAATATTTTTTAACTTCAAAATTTGAACTCTTTCATCTTACAGGTTTTTTTCTGAAAGATGCAGTTTACATTTTTATCTTACTCGCTGTGCAATAAGCCTGATCCAAGAAAGACACAATTTCCTCCTCCTTGGGTGTAAGTTTTAAGAAGACAAAGGTAAGTGTGAACAAGCGGTTTGATTCTTCAACATAGATTTATGGAAGAACAAATGCATTCTCATGACTGACTAATTTTGTGTATCTGTGCTAGGAGCTTCATCTTCCTCAGGACCTGACAACAAGATGTTTGTTATCTATATTTACCTTGCTCCTGTACTCCATGTCATCGGGTTCAGTGAGGAGAGAGACATTGCTCAAAATATTCAATCAAATTGCAGTATGTGTTGGCATCCCAGTATTTTGTGTCCCTATATTATACTGGGCTTGCTGAGCTCTGGAAACAAGTTTCATTACAAGCCTAACTGAAAATCAGTCACCTCTGACCATCATTTTAGGTAATTTTTGTGATACTGTTTTTTTACATTTGTACAACACATTATTTTTTATTTTCAGTGATGCCTTCATCAGCATTTTTTCTTTTCATTCATTAACTCACTCATCCTTTACTCTGTGGTTTGTAGAGGGGTGAATCATCAGTATATCACTTTTCACCAACATTAGTACTGCTCCCTTCATATTAATAACAAGTTGGTTATTGTTAAATTTCTAGAGTTGATAAGGTCAAAATTTGCCTGCACTTTTATCCTTATCTTTTATTTTTTCCTCTTATTCACAAAAYGAGAAAGAATGAGAATCTCTTAATGCCTTCCATATCTTCCTGCAAACTGCAGAAATCGAGGTAAAATCTTATTCCACTCAACGCTGGTGGGTCTGAGTTAGACATCTACTTTGAGGATTAATTCTGGCAGAGTATTTACAACCCCAGGTTTTTGAGGCAGTCTTGAATTACCRCTTCAAATAATGATAATGTCACAGAAGAATTATCAAAATGTGGCTTAGCATATCAGGCAGCTTTTACTGTGGTTCCTCATTTTTGTGAATGTGAATATAATTCACATTCTTGTCAGGAACTGCARTGTTCAATTTTCTCTCCTTTTATTGACTGAAGATTAGAAGCTTTATTAGAAAACATATAATACTTAGAGAAACAAGTTTCAGCCACTGCAAATGGTCTGTCTGCTCATTTTATTCAGGCTATTTATGTACGACRACAACTGTGTAAAAAATTTATATAATCATTTATGGATAGAGGAAAGCAGATGTAAGTTATAGASTTCTGGTCTCTCTCTCTGAAGGGAAGTGATAAGGGAGAAGATGTACAGAAAGCCCAAACTGCCCAAAGGTATTTACAGATTAACAGTGTAATTCATTTGTGTCACTTTTGTTGGTCAGATTCCTCTCACACTTTTCACAGTGTAAAAAATTGTTCGTAGCTGCTCAGAGACAGAAATAAARTTACGCCAAAATAACGGAAATTAAAATCTGTTCAGTTCAGCATTTTCCCAGGAGCACAGTAAGGAGCTGGTCTTTTCCCCTATACATTTCATATGTGCACAYATACACGGACACAGGTATGAATAAGCTACATTCATGGAGTGAGACCTGCAGAGCAGGATTTTTCAGCTGTAACAGTCTCAGTTGGACTGACTTCCCCACWTATACATTTTTAGGTCATAAAATAACACTTATAGAATAATAGAACTAATCAGGTTAGAAGAGACCAAATCCCCTGCCATGGTGAGGGACATYTTCCACTAGACCAGGTTGCTCAAAGCCACACCCAACCTGGCCTTCCTTTCCAGGAATTTCCCTGGGCAATTTGTGTCAGCGCCTCACTACCTTCCAAGTRAMGAATTTCTTCCCAATATCTTATCAAAGCTTCTCCTCTTTTAGTTTAAAACTGTTCCTCCTTGTCCTGTCACTATCTACCCTCATAAAAAGCATTTTACATTAAAACCCTCTTTTTCATAAGCCCCCTTTAAGAACTGAAAGGCCACAATGATGTCTCCCCAGAGCCTTCTCTTCTCCAGGCTGAACAACCCCAGCTCTCTCAGCCTGTGGTCACAGGAGAGGTGCCCCATTCCTCTGATCACCCTTGTGACTCTCTTCAGAACCTGCTCTAACAGCTCTGTGTCTCTCCTGTCCTGAGGGCCCCCAAACTGGATGCAGTACTCCAAGTGGAGTCTCACAGGGACAGCGTAGAGGGGTAAAATTGTGACACTTCTTTGGATGCAGCCCAGGATACAACTGGGTCTTTTGGGCTGCAAACACACTGTTGGCTCAAGTCCAGCTTTTCATTGAGCAGAACTCCCAAGTACTCCTCCGTAGGGCTGCTGTCAGTGAATTCTGCCAGTCTAATTGCTCCAACCCAGGTGCAGCACCCTGCRATCTCATCTTCCTCATTCCATCTCATTACCCTCATCTTTGTCCTGTATAGTCATCAAACCCACCTCCCTGAAGTATCCTCTATTCTATGTGCTTTAACTGGTAGCTTTACCTACATGTGCATGGCTTAACAATTGTGGGCCTTCACAAGAGAACCAAGCAAACCAAACCCAGTCGTTGTTTAAGCCAATTAGATCTGCTCATTTGCTTTAGYGCTCTCTCTCTCTTTACATGGTTTGGTTATTCCTCTGAAGGTAAATAATGGTTTTGACCTGTGTAAAGGAAGACTTATCAAGTGAAATGGCCTSTTCTGCTAGGCCAGAAATTGTGGATCACTGCAAAGAAGTCAAATGGGGTATGCCTGGGACACCTGAATGTAATTCAAATTTTTTTTATTCAATCACAGACCAACACAACAAAAGGATCAACAAAAAGCTGATACATCAGGTAGGATGAAAAATTAAGTAATTCATTGATGATATGATTTCAATGTTACCATTTCTTGAGACCAGATACACTAATGACATAATTGGGATAAATTGTTCAGCGTAGCTGGAAATGAAAGGTCAAGGAAAAATGTACTTTCCTGAATTAAATGGTATTATTGGAAGTAGAAACAGGAAGGAACAGAACTGCCAGTAAAGAGAAGCATTTATAATAATTTTTTTCTCTTGTGCAACATTCTCATGTCTTTGCACAGTGATTCCAGACACTTTGACCCTTTGTCTACATAACAGCTCTGCTTAATGCACACTGTCATAAGACTATTTTAATAATAATTAAACAAGTTTTACTTTTATTCTGCAAGCTATCTGAACTTTAAATTAAATGCAGCTTTTTTGACAAACAAAGTGTTTAAATTAACACAGACAACACCTTTTGAGAAACCAGTGAAAACAATAATTTCACACTTACGATGTCTTCAATTACACTTCATGCAGCTATGAATCACAGTTTCTGGTTTGTGACTGCTTAAGAAAGACATGACCCCAAACCTTCTTTATCACATTAGCAAAATCACATATATTAGCTTAAATCATAGGATAATAAAATAATTGAGTTTGGAAAGAACTTCCAGACATTATCTAGACCAACCTGTTTTTCATGTCTTAACCCACTAGCTGTTCCAAGAGTCTGTATTATTTCTTTCAAGGAGACTGGTTTTAGACTTTATTAGAATTTTTATGAGAGAATAGAAACACACTGAAGCACAGGAGGTTCCCTCTGAACATCAGGAAACACTTTTTAACTGTGAGGGTTGCCAAGCACTGACACAGGTTTTCTTGTGGTTGACGAATTTTCATCCTTGGAGATACACAAAACCCGTATGCCTACAGTGCTGGCAATCATTTTTAGGTGGTCCTGCTTGATTTGGGGGTTGGACCAGATGAATTCCAGAGAGCCCTTCCATCCTCAGTTATCCTGTGGCTGTGTGATTCTGAAACCCTGGGTGAAAAAAACTGGAAAGTAACTTTGCAGGCTGGGGGTTTGGGTATATTTCTGCTTTAAGCAGAATATCAGCCCACATGAACTCCACAGATCTCTTTCAAAGTAAAATTTTCTCTTTCTGTCACAAAACCTTCGAAGACTGTGCCAAAATATTTCTATTTGTTTTCTACTCTTTTATTGAGGAATGACAGCAATTACAATTGGTGAATAATTATTGTACAAGTAGCTGAGGTGAAAATTTAAGCAAAGAATTATAATTGTAACATACAAAAAAGACAAGAGCCAGGCATCATATTGGTTTGAGAACAGACCTCGCATGCCTTTGACCTATGCCCAGTAGCACACATTCCCAGATTATTCCTGGGCATATCAGAGAAAGTATCATAAGCAGGAGACCATTCCCAAAGGCAGTCCATGTGTAACCAACCTGATATGTAAGGTACAGGAGTTCAAGAATAGAGATAAGCTTTATAATTCATTCACCTAGAAAATGAATTTTCCTTATGGAGAAACTATGCAAAAGTACAAACAAGGGACCACATACTCACTACATGGCTGGTGTTACATGGGTTTTGCTCTGTCTAATCATCAGACACCAGAGTGTGTTCAGAGAATAACCAAAAAGAAAACCCACCTAGAATACAGACATGCATCCATCCATGTTGTCAGGTAGATGCCCATACAGCTCAGTCTGAGAAAAATGAGAGTGATTTCTTCTCTGTTCCTGGTTCTTCCTGACAAACATAAGCAGCAACTTTCTACCCCAGTCAATCTTTTTGCTGAGAATTTGCAGATTGCTTTGGATACAATATTTTACTTTCCCAAAGGGTGACATGATCTGGTAACACCTCAGTCCTGTGCTGAGGTGGAACATTTTCTAGGTCTTATATTTCACAACTCCATTCTTCCTTGCCTATGCAAATAGTAGTCTATCCCATCCCCTTCTTCCTTCTGCTCAGCTTTGTCTTTGACTTGCTCTGGCATCTGTCAGGTCCTTTGTAGATCACTTTAATTCATTAATAGGGAAAAAAATCATACGGCTTTCTAGTTTTGCTTTCTGCAAATTTAGCATGTGAAAGTGTCTCTCAGAGGGATCTGGCACATGTTAAGGTCAGTACAAAATAAACAGCAGAACTGCATGTCAGGAAGRGAGGTGGGGAAGAAGAGAGAAGAAACAAAGATGCCCCTTTCAGCACGATTCTTGTTGCTGGTGTCTTTGTAACACTGTCTGACAAAATTAATTGTGCTTTGCTGGTGGCTGTTCAAGTTGCTACTAGTGCACAGTCTGTTCCTGGTTTTCAAGTGAAGATGACCTTTGTACAGTAAAAATAAAAGAAGTATATTCGTCTGCCACCATGCTCCACAGAGAAACTTGGCAGTTGTAATTTACCCTCAAAAGAGAATTAAAAAAGTTAATACATCTCTTCTTGCTTCTGCTGGCGTGTTTGGTTTTTTTGTTTTTTTGTACTTCATTCATTCAGAGCATGCAATCTGAAAAGTTCCACTAAGTAGACAAACAGATTAAATCTGTCTGTTGATTGAGAAGTCTCAGTGGTTATTCATATTCATTTCCCTTCCTCATTCACCCCTCTTTGCCTTCAGACATGGGGTTTAATTCAGGTGCTTTCTATTTTATGCCTTGGAATGCATTATTCATAGTAATGCCTAGGTGACACTGTTATATGAGAATTAGTCATCTCCTATGCATTGGTTTCCCAGTAATTTGTCTGACTCTCAGACTGATTTAATAAGGTATCTAATTATCCAAGGAAAATTTCTTTGAAAACATATGAATGGATTTTTCAGTTCATTAAAACTCTACCATGATTTCTCAATAGATATTTTTTCCAATAAGTAATTGTAACTTATATATAAATAACGTAAATCATTATAGTTTGCTAAAAGTTTATCCTTCTGCTGGAAATGGCTGAAGAGACCCCAGGGATTTTCACAGAAGCTAATTTTGGTTTAGTAAGGCTCAGCTTTTCCAGCTGTCTTCAAAGTCAGTGGAGAGGTAGGCTTTCAAGGACAAAAGTGGGAGGTTTCCTTAGGTGGTCTGATCACCCACTACATTCGAAGTCTGTTATGTCTGCTCTTTGATAATAAGATCAGACACTTACGGGGGCTGACTCAGACTTTTATCCTGCAGAGAAGTTTAGCTAGAATCTCTTGCAATTTACTCAGTCTGGGCGAGTAGGTATCTTACGCCTGAGGTGTCCTATATCATGTGTGGATACATGATCCCATATCTTGTACATGAAGAATCACTGGGCAAGTTACTAACGTATAGAGAAATGTCTGGCTCAGTATTTTTTGTCCTCACTGTGCCTCAATCCATTTCCTTGTCATTTTACTATCTGCTGTGGCTGACAGGATAGTGAGACCTATAGCACTCTTTGAATCGCAAGAAAATTGATGAGGAAATTCACAAAATTCAGAGCCTTACTCTGGAAGGTGATTTAACACCAGAGAGTTCTGTCATGCTAGGAATAGGTACCAGTAAAAAGGCAACAGATATGACAGTCTGAAAAGGTGATCTCATTGTCAACATACTAGAAAAGTAAACAAATCTGAGATCATGATCTCAAAAGATGCAGGTTCAGATAGCATGACATATTCAGATATAAAATAATAATTGCTGACAAGAACAGTTCAAACAAGCTTCTAAGAGAACATTCTATCCCAAACAGGAGAAATAAACCAAAGGTGTGAAAAAAGCCTCCTGCTATTGATATGCAACACTGGACATCAGCTTTTGGACTGAAGAAAGCAAGGGCAAAGCAAGATCCTGGTCTCAATCCTCTGTGTCTTGGCATGAGCACTGAGAGGAACAATAAAGTCAGTAAGCAGGGCAACAAAATATGCAGATGCATGGTATGGCAGTCAATGAACATGGAGTAAGTATTTAGAAATAGGAAGGCTGAATCAATGGTGTTCAGGCAAGACAGAGACTTGCCAATGGGGGAGGAGTGGGGCAAATCCTGAAGTTGAACAATAAAAAGATAAACCACAGCCTCTTTCCAGGTGGATAAAAATTACTGTTTGCCAGGTTTATTCCTGAGGATAAAATGTGGAAAACAGAAATTTAAGGAAGCAATAAACACTTGCTATCCAAACAGCACAGAGGCACCCCCAGCTGCAAACTGGGACTCTGCCACAATTACTGAATGGATGTGAGTGGCTTTATGTATTTATACCTCCTTCATCTACACATATTGAAGAGCAACCAGGTTCCAATTAGTGCCCTTGTCTGGAAAGTTGTCTTCCTACCATCTCTTCCTGTCAGGGGAAAAACAAATCTATCTATCCATCATTTCTGTTAGAAAGTCTATGAGCCATGTGCCACCGGTTGCGTGCCAAACACTTGCTGTCAGTAGCTTTGCACAAAGAACAGAGATGGCAAAATAGATGGCAAAATATTAAGTTATATAATAACAATCCCCTCTAAGGAGTTCATGGTCTGATCACTCCGTGTCAGTGATTCTAATCCTGTCCAGCAGGCAAATTCATGAAGGGATGTCAGACCCTTGATCTTCCAGAAAACTTTAAAAATAGCAATTTAGATCAATGCTTTCATGTTAACTTGCACTTAAGAATAAACAAAGTATATTACTAACCTGTCGTAATGAGACATTTGATATATTCATTCTTGTGGCTCATTGAAATCTTTTTTTAAATCTGGTAAAAATCTTGGGTTTTTGTTAGGAAGTATTATTTTTTATTCAACTCTATCTCTTTTTTTATTTTTACTGCTCAGCTGCTTTGAAATTAATCATGTTATTACTAAATACTGAAAACAAGGTTTATCTCACTAGGGTATAATAAATCTTGGTTAAAATGCAGATTTATTTTTTTAATGTAATGATTCTGTGTTTGAAAAATGTTAAGGTTGTGACAAAAATCAACAAAAGCCAGGAAATTCAAAGTTAATTTTGAATTGTGTCCATAAAGCACCTCATTAAGCCATCTCATTGTATCCTGTGTGGAATCATACAGTTTCCAGAGACATCTTTAATTGTTCATAATAAAAGGTCACATTAAGGGTAGAATTAGTGTATATCCCTGATCCAGCAGTAAAATAATCCTAGTGTTCATATGCTCTGTAATCCTTGAAAGGAGGTTCTATCTGGATTTAAGTGACAAAACACTCTGCTTAGTGTAATCTGGAAAAAAATAAAGCTCCAATGAAAGAAACAAAGTTTTGATTCAAGGCTTTGTCAAGCAAGGCACATGGGAAATGGAGAGAGCTCCATAGCCTTCACCCAATCACAATTTTATAAAACCACTTGCTGCTTTAGCATCAGAATTATTTGCATGATTTTTGCTGGATGAGTTCCTTAATTAAAAATTATAGCTCATCAAAAATTATCTCCTGTAGCAAGATCTCAATCATCAAGAATTTCACTGATGCATAAGCAAGTAAGGACTGGAGCCCTCCAAGTTTTCTGTGGGATCACCATAGGGTTGAAAAGAATCACAATGCTTCCAGAGTTTGTAGGTTTAAAGCAAACCCACTATATGCACTCCCAAGCCATTTCATTAGACTTTAAAGAAAGTTCAAAAACCACCAAGACAAATCTTGTAGTTGTTTGGATTTTTCTGAAAAATCAGATCTCATTTTTGGGGGGCAAAAAAAATAAGAAAATTTGAAACATGAATGTTCTACGATTTTCTACCATACACCATGTCTCAAATACTTATAATTTGGCTTTTTTTTTTTTTTTTCATTTTTGTCCTTGCAAGAGTTAAACTGGGAGAAAAAAGTTCCCAGGTTTTCCTTGTTTATGAAACACATGCAAATTCTGCATAGCTCTTCTGATGTCCCTGGGAGTGCAGTCCAGAGTGCCAGCTTAGGATAGAGGTATTTTTTTTTATTATGAAAGGGGGCAGTATAGAATGGTTTTATCTTCTGAACCTCACTTACCTTGCCATGTGCAGTATGTGGGGAACCTAAAGCTCAAGAAGTGTGCAGGGATCTCACTAACAAACAGATGGGTGATGCTCCTGAGTGCTTCTGATGGGCAAAGTGCTGAGTGTGGGCTGATGCTCACTGGGAGGAAGCAATGTGGGGTCATGGGGCAAAATCACAACCCCAGCACAGAGGCCAAGAGGAGCTGTTCTTCATCATGGAAATGCAGGGACTTATTGGTCTGAACATGAGCAGGGTAGAAACAAGCCTCCATATGCTAAGCTGGAACCAAAGCCCTTCTGGTAGTCCATCCCTAGAGGGCAAGGCTTCTGGGACATCATCTCAGCTGCCAGGGAAGAAAAATCATTGGAGGTATGCACTGACCTGGCAGAAATCCCAGGAGAGAAGGCAGCATCAAGGAAAAACAAGGTATGCTATTGACATGAAGAAACTAACTTTGTGAGAGGAGGAATCCTCTGTTCCACCCTTACAGCATGGGATGGAACACTCAAGGTGTAATTTATAAGCACATACCTCAATGCTTGAGCATATACCTGTGTTAAACAAAAAGCAGCCAGGCAGAAACAGCTCAGCGTTGTCACTGGAGGAGATAATGCTCATACCATGCTGGGAGAATTAAGGTAATCAAACCACACTAAATGCTCTTAGAAAATAGTGGATCAGAGAGCTTTGAAATGGATTTCTGTTGAAAAAAAAAAATTAAAAAGCAAAACAACCCCACACACATATAAGTAAAAATGCTTTTATTGCAAGGCTTCTGAAAACCTCAGCTCCTACCAATCTTTGTCTAAAATCTGGGAACATGCAATATTCCAACTTCTATCAAAATTGTCTCTGGTTAGATCCTACCTGCTTGAATATGGATTTAGAGATGTTTATAAGACTCTCTGTGGGGATTCAAAACAATATGCTGAGCAACTGCACTATGATTATCAAGATCCTTTAAGCTGTCTGAAATTAGGAGCCCCAAAATGGAAATATCAAAAATCATCAGTCACTTTGAAAATTTAGGTCATCTTCTTCTCTGTCTTTCTCTTTCTCAGCTAGAGCTCTCTTTGATCTTTGGCCCTTTTACATTTTTTCCCCAGCTAAGTGAGATTAAGCTGCAAGAGAAAAGTCAAATCTGATTTACCTGTCACTCAGAATCAGCAGCTTCMGGGCTACAAAGTGTGCAAGTATCCTTTGAATTGGCTGTCACAAAGACATTTTTAGGTGGATAGATCTATGTTTGTTACCTCAATGTTCTCTCGAAGAATACCAGCAAGGCACAAGCTTTTTTTTTTTTTTTGGATCTAGGGTATCTATAAACTAGCCTAACCAACAGAGAAACATTCCAGGTATGTGAATCCTGTTATCTACTTAATTTTCATTTCAAGAAAATCATTTCACTTTTTTTAAAATTTATTCCACTAAAAATAAGGTCAGAAATACAGTTTCTGAGTACCTGTAAATAGTATCACTTGGCCAAAATCAAAATCGTTCTGCTTGCACTCGGAGCCAACTGACCCAACCTTTATAAATTGATTAGTAGTAGCAGACAAATTAACATATTTGGTGCTGATATCCTGCTTCAATTCAAAGTCCATTTGCCATGACTCTTAACATTTTTTAGACTTGTTATGTCTCCATATTAAATCTCTGTTGACTTACAGGCCTAAAGCAAGATTTAAGATGAGTTTAGGTCTAGTTAAGAAAATTTATTCACCTATTAAGGTGCTGTAGAGCTGTGAGGGTTAGTAGGGCTTTCCTCTTTACATTAAATATTACCTTATTTTTGCTCAGAACTACCTTAGATGAATTATTTGGTCCTTTGGTCTTGCTAAGGCTTCATTGAAATCTGGAAACTCAGCACACAAGATTCCCGGGCAACATCCGTAACATGGCTGCAGAACAAGCCAGGGCCAAACTCCAGTCTTGGGACGAGGTGCATCCACAAGCCCAAATTCTCCCYTTCCCTCCCCACAACAGGATGCCAGTGTCTAGACTGCCTCTGGGGCTCCATTTCTGGTGAATGCTATTCCTCTGGGAAAAGTGAAAACTCTCCATTGCTGTCTGTCTTGACAAGCTCTTGACAATTACACTGTTACTTTCTCCTGCAGGAGCAAGAAAATGACAAATAAGCTGCTTTTTTCACATGTCAGTGCCAAAATGATGATTCTTTAGTAGGAAGTACTGAATTAATCATAGCTATGTTTAATTTGTATTAGCTTAATCTGAGACTTAAATTTTATTGTACTTTAAAGAATGTTCCATTGTGCTTTACCAGCATTAGATAACTAAGACCATAATCTAACCGAATAGAAAGGTACTAGAAAAAGTTTTGCAAGYATGAATGATTTGGAAGATTTCAAAATGTATAAAAATGTCTTTGCCCTTTTAATGTGATCTCAAATCTTGTCATTGCTGTACTATATCTATGACTACAAAAGCATGCCTAGAGAAAGGAGGATGTTAGTCACTTAAAATACTAGCAAAACCAAAATGTTCTAAATTTTGCAGGATTATCATCCTTGCTCCCTTACCTAAACTGCTGTTTAAAACTCTGCATTCTGAACTGTATTGCACCTCAAAAGCAGTTGCATTTTGATGATGGATGAAACAAGCTATTCAAGTTCAGTGTGTTAAAATGCTACGACACCCTTTGGGAGAAGGTATTATATATATGTACCAGAGGTACTATTTCCGGGCAGAAACTCTGCCAAATGTTAAACTGAGACTGAAGCCTTACAGCTGAGTTGTTAACCTCTGGAAACAGGAGTTTAAACTGCTAATGCTGAGCTAACTTTACCTCTGGGGGAGCAAATGGTAATAATGAAAAATTATGCAGCTTTCACCTTCTCTCTAAAGGCAAAACTAACATTTTAAGCTTTATTTTATACCTCGTTTTTTGTAGGTAATTCAGACAAGCTTGTTGGCAAAATAATATTTCCTGTGTTTAGTAAGTAGTATTTCAATCTTCTGAATCCCATTCAGCAGAAAAATCACAAGGGTAGGCWGCTTTCATCCTTGGTTTGTAAGTAGAAGTGAATTCTGCTCTCTGCTTTTTCGGTGCCTCCATCAGAAAATAAAACAAACATATGAGGCAAATGTGCCAGATAATCAGTGGCTCCCARTGTATAAAATCACAGGAACAAGCAAGCTGAGGGGAAAATGGAGGTAAAAGATGACAGGAAAAGTATTGTCACAGATGAATCATCCTTGGTTGTTATGCTTAAAAAGTAAAAAAGAGAGAAAATGCTCTTCAGTTGTGTGGAAGATGGAACTARAAAGCAAAAAACATGTTCTCCTTTGGGCAGGCAGGGAGGAAGGAAAAGCTTCTGCTCCACTTGGGAYAAATCTTTGCAAACTCTTGGAGATAAATGTTACAAAGCAGCCTTAAATGGCTGGATTGTATTTATTCATCGAAAGTGGCTCTCATTGCATGTGATAAATGCTTTATTTCTTCCCTAAATATAACTGCAGGTGGGAAAAGCTGGGATAGGACTTCCATTTCTAGCCATGAGGAGAGAGGAGATACAGCTCTTGGAGGGAGGTCTACAAGGTCAGAMGAAAATCGAAAACAGAAACTAAAACACATGATCTCTAGCAGAATTACTCTTGATATATTTTTATTTTTGGGATGCAGAGGTTTGAAATTGCCCAGATATTCATTTACCAGTGTTTCCTTATCAAATACTATCATGCAATCATAGAACATTTGGGATTAAAAGAACCCTGAAAATCATCTAGTTCCAGCCTCCTTGACACTTTACACTAGAACAGATTGCTCAAAGATCCTTCCAACTTGGCCTTAAACTCTTCCAGGAATGAGACATCCACAACTTCTCTGGGCAACATGCTGCAATGCCTTACCACCCTCACAGTAAAAAATTTCTTCCCAATATTTAATCTAAGCCTGCTTTATTTSAGTTTGAAGGGTTGCTCCCTTGTCCTGTTACGACATGCTCGTGTTAAAAATCCCCTTGGCTTTGTCGTAGGCCCCTTTAGGTACTGGAAGGCTGCTACACAATCTCCCCTGAGCCTTCTCTTCTCCAGGCTGAGAGGGCAAGTTCCCTGACTAAGGAAAACATGCCCTTTCCACCAGTGTGTGRCACCAAGTGGGCAAGAGAAGGCCAGTTCAGCCTCAGAGGCTGGTTGGCATTTTCCATCACCATTCCTCAGGTATGGGTATCCCTAAGGTGCCCACAGCCAGGTAGGAAAGCTGTGGAAGCAAATTGTTTGCAAACTTGTAGTGTCTTGAGAGGCTCCAGTAAATGAGACCAGGCACAGCTGGTCCCTSGAACAATGGGACCGTGGAATTTGGAAGATTTCAAAGTGTATAAAAGTGTCTTTGCCCTTTTAATATGATCTCAAATCTYRTCATTGCTGTACTATATATCTATGACTACAAAAGTCATTGCATGAATTTTCTTATCTGCACTGCTATCACTTAGCTGCATTGTATTTTCTCCTGGCCTCCAAGGCTCTGCAAATTKCAGGAATACAGGTTATGCTCTGATCCCAGAAAAAAAGTGTGGCACCAATCACTAAACACCAGTCCTTTGAAATGTCAGTTATAACTCAGTATCACTATATATCACACAGCTTTTGCCATTTTTGTGTTCCTATAATTGAGGGTAGACTCAACACCAAGGTTATCTTTCCACTGATTAGGAGGTGTATTGGACCCCATTAAACTGTTTCATAAACCAATTTGATCAACAGAATGAGTGGGGATTCTTATCCTTCCAGGACAAGGAGACAAAAGGACAAAAAATCTAATGACCTTTCAAAATCTCAGATAAAATTTGAATGAAGTTTAGATTTTTGCAAATATTTTATTCTTGTACCATATTGCATCAATAAAAACTGGTTTTCAAGTTGTCCATAACTATATTTAAACAAAGGCATTAGTACAACATTATGCTGACTTAAGCAAATTGTTCATTTATAACTCCTAACATCACGCACAGGCTGCCATGGTAAAATTGCAGTACCATGTAACAATTCTTCAAAACACTGATAATCTCAGATAAATGCTCTAGATTTTGATGTAATGATTTAATTAATCCTTGTCCTTCCAGAATAAAATATTTCTGGGTCATTTCCAGATTACAAAAACAGCTGATTTGCTCTTATACATGATTACTTCAAGTAATCAGCAAACAATCTCTAATTTTCTTTGTTTTTTCCACCTTTCTCCATGCTGAGTAAATCCTATTTTTAAAAAGGCATGGTGTAATTCTTTTTTGTTTTGTTGGCTTTATTAACACCAAAACTACAAGATTCATGAGCTATATGAATTCTGAATATCTACTTTGTTTGGGTTTATTTTTTAGTAAAGAATTGTGTACAGCAGAACTCATAATGTGTGCTCCTCTGGTCATTACATTGCCACTCCTTGGCCTGCCTTTTCCAGTAATTATGTTTCCACCCACATGACATAGGTAAGCACAAAAGGGGCTGCTGCTGCACCCAGTGCTCCCAGCCTCTGTGGAGCATCCTCCCTGCACAAAATGCTGATGCTCATTTATCAGATAAAAGATACACATGTAGGAAACAGAGAGCATGATAATATATTATTAAGTGTTTTACAGYTTTGATTCTGGTATTTAATCATACCTACAAGTGGTGACTGTACAAGTTTTAGGTGATGTTACAGGATTTTCAATAAATTCTGTATATTCCACTGTGTTTACTATCAAAAAAAGGCCAAAACAAAAACAAAACAAAAACCCTGACCCATTTTCAGTGGCCAACCTGAAAAAAATAGATAAGAAAAAAATAGAAAAAAATAGACAAACTATAAAGTAGTTTAAAGGGAAATAATAGAAAAGAGTTTAAAACAAATTTAATTTTTACACTTTTTTTTCAGCTTTACCAATCTAGGTTACTGTTGTCTGGAAACATAACTTAAATAATGGTAAAAATAGAACCATTATCTAAGTTGATRTATTTTCATATCTGCTGATATAGCCCTGAACATCAAGGAAAGTCATCTATCCTGACAATGTCTACATTAACATCTCTGTTAAGGGAGGAGAGCAGAAACACATTTTCTTTACATAACCCAGTTATGAACCTATTTTATAATGAGATACTTTAAAATCCAGTTGTTAACAGGATGCAAATATTCACTCTTCCAAGGCGGATTATTACCTATACTAATCTTCAGGTCAGTAAGGTTGTAATTAAAGCATCTGTACTCAAGGAGGGCAAGAAAAGCACCTTGTAAAATGAGAGATGTTCTACATTTTAAGAGTATTCTCTTCTTTTGGTTGCTTTTATTATGTGTTTTTAGTCAGTGCTGAAGGAAAACAATCAAATTTATTGTAACAGTTCATTGCAGCTGCTCACAAGTTGGATTATTGGGGGTATACATGGCAGTACACAACAAAGGTTATTAAGCAGATCTAATTTGGACAAAACCAATATATCTTTCCCATTTTTTAAGGAGGAAATCAYCATCACATTAGGATGACAAACATGTCAGATCCATGGTATTTAAAATGTTCCAAAAAGTATAAAACCCTTCTTAGGAGTCAATCCTTGCTAAGGATCTGCGGTCAGGAAGATTTCTTCCCTTCTCCTTGCTACTCAACCCCTTTAACTGTTTCTCACAGTAGAATTCATTAAGTAAATTCAGAAATGCCAGGAACTACATTTTAAAAAGGCAGTTAACATCTTCATTAACTTTATTCCCCTCACACAGCTTTKCTTTGCTTTGAAAGAGGACTGTGTACCTGTTGGATTCATGCAGAGAAAAGAAAATGGAAAAAATTCCAATTATACAAGATTTAATCAAGCATTGCCTGCAATGGACAGATGTGTCTGGGGAATGTCTAACTACTTTACTTGGACCCTTGGGAGCTGCCAAGCTCAAGAGCTCCATAAGATGCTCAAAACAGAAATTGTTTCAAGTGCTGTAAAGAAGTTGAACGGAATGAGGATAAATTGCTTTTTCTCTCCCACTTCATATGAACTGTTTTGATCCTGGTGTGTTCTGCAATCACTCTGTTAGAGCTGTTTGACTCTTCAGGCAGCTTCATCCTACTGCAGGAGACCTATAGTGTGGCATCAAAGAGATCACTGGCAAAATGGGCAATAAATTGTAAATATCAACCTTTCATGCAGGTTTTGCCCTTCGATAAGAACTGAGATAGTGCACTGAAATAAAATGTCTCCTTCTACACTTCAGCACTTTCACTTTGGAAAAGACTGATACATTTCAGGTCATATAGCTTGCTCACTAAAGTGAGATATTTACTAATTTAGGAGGTGCTATCAAAAATAGCAAGGAATAGGAAATGAAAGGGAGCAAAATAGTGATATCTTTCCTGGCACAATAATCTCTGGGGCTTTGACCCAGCAAAAAATCCTCTTTGCTTAATCTGGAATGTGCTGGCAAAAGTTCCAAATAAGATGTCAGGAAAGGAAAATAGATTTCTGTGGTGGAGAGGATTGTATTAACCTGTCACCTTTACTGAAATGATTACTTTATTTGGAATGATTCTTCCTTAAAAGCCATAGTGGTTTTGTGTACTAACTACACAGAGAGACAGAACATCAAACATTAATATCTTGGCAACATTTTCATCTGATAGATATATCATGGTTCAGTATTTTACTTTCATTTTCCTTTGATGTAAGATTCACCTATTAATCATCTTGTATGCAAATAAATGTATTTAATCATATTTGGGAGAAAAAAGACTTGTACTATGTAAACACTCAGTTGTGAAAGCACTCAGCTATGTTATGGGAGGTATTTTGAGATCCTCAGGAAGAAATAAAACAGTATCACAAACAACAACAACAATTATATATTTTTTTAAAAATAATTATAATCCCTTGGAGGGAAGACATTTTTTCACAGAAATGCTAACTTCTTTGTGCTCCCAGTCACAGTATTCAAATAAAATATGCAGATTTTTACAACAAAATTTTGCAACTTTTAAACAGTCTTCTTGATTTYAAACATTTCACTGATTGCAATTGATATGAGCTTTCTTTTCCTGGTCTTCTGCTTAGTTGTTAACAGATGTTAGAGTGCTGTAATTAAAAAAAAAATAATAAAAGGTTGCTGTGTGGCTAAGTATCATATTAAATATGGGTGGATTCCTTATTTGTGGAAAGTTATGATGAATTGAATGTACTAATCCAGAAGGCAAACTTCATGCAGGTTCCAAATGAGGACAAGAACAGGTGACTGTCCATGTTAACAGAAGTACTCTGGTAAGGAGTTTTGCATGATGAACCACGTTTGGTTGTATTAATCTTAGATGCAAATATCTCTAGGCCATATAAAAACAGCATACTGCCTATGTAAACCAGAGGCATCTGAACGTAACTAAGAAGATTAGATCCAAACCACTTTTTCCTCTTAACAAAATATTCTTTTATCAGATGTGAGTTAATAGACATTCTAAATTACTATTTTAGCTAATAGAAAATAAAATGCTCAGAGCTATACTGAGTTTATCATGGAAGTACTGAGGTACCTTTTCCTTTAAAAATATCATTAAGAGGAATTCTACATAATGAGAAATCTTGTCTAAGTTCACGTTATTTCACCCTCTGCACTGAAGTCTGTTTTCTATATCAGCATTTTTTTCTCAAATAATTAGAATATGCTGAAATTTTTGAAGATGAAGCACATGCTTTTTWTCTTAATTTAGAAACTGTAGAATCAACTGCCTGAAAATGAGCCAATTAAGTGGCAATGTCTTTATTTCACACACTTTAGCTCCCGTGTGCAATAGGTTCTTGAAAATAAAGGAAATCCTCCTCGAACAGCTACTGGTCCATTGTGACAATAGCCACTTTYTAAAACAAGAATGGATATCTGGGGATCTGGAGATAACATTCTTATGTGAATTTAAAAGCATTGTTCACCTTAGTTAGCAACATTTGATATGCATATATATGCTTATACCTTGACAAACCTTTAGCTCTCCTGTCCCAAAGAGAGTTGGTTGCTGCKCTTTGTGCTCATCATTCTCCAGATCTTGGGTCCAGCTTTTGTTTTGATGTGGTCCACGGATCACTGAAGGGTTTAGCTACACTGACTTCTAGGGGACAGCTGGTTCTCTGCAGCTACCTGACCTATCATTCATTGTCTCCTTTCCCAACACTTTAGCCTTGTGATAGAGGACCAAAGGGTTCTTGCTACATACACGGTATTTTCTTTGCCATTGCTCTCTAGMAAAAATGAAAAAAATCTAATGAGACTATGGAAAACATCCATTCCCAAGAATAAGACACGACAGCAGAAACAAAGAAAATCCCAAGGAACCAGTGAAGCTCAGGGTCCCACCTTGGGTCATTTGGCCACTGTCAAGTTACAGGAGATGTTTCTGGCCCTCAGCCCTGGTCCGGTAGATTTGGTACCAAACATTCTCTGCCACTTCTTGCTGTTTTCTCAAAAAATGGGCAACTGCTCACAGATTGTCTTYCATCAGCAATGTTTGGGTAAAGCATCTTTATTTTATATAAGGTATACCTAGAGAGAGAATACATAATAAACTATTGTGCTGAGGCATTTATCTTTGCAACACTGGGAGGGATAACTTGGGAGCAATGTACAGAAGCCATGAAGATAAATAACGCTGCAGGGCATAGTATCATTTATAAAATATTCCTGGCAGTCTAGGTTCCATTTCATTATTAGATTTTTAAAAAGAACCATTTTCTTGGTTAGTTTCCAGCGCTAGCAGCCAAAGAGGCTAATTTCAAATTGCTTGAGGCTCTGGAAACAGAGATGCATTTGTGCAAACACTGCCTTAAATGCCAATAAAAAATGTGAGCAGGACCCACTCAGCCTTGTAAGTGAATTATACACAAAACAGTTTTTCTCATCACAAAACCCCATCTCCCCCAGTTTTTGCTGTCATGCACTAGCATTTACAGGACAGCTTTCAAAGTGATAAAACTATTGGACAGGGAAAAGAATTGTTAACTTGAATGGCTAACTTACACAGCTATTCAACACAGAGATAGCTTCCTGYGGTAAACACTTAATTTTGGTCAGTGCATGAAGTCCTTCCTCTGTACATATCACCACTGAGATCTCTCCTGGACTATATCTAAGAAGGATGAGGGACAAAAGCGGGAAGTCCAAGGCAGATCAACAGGAAGGGTTAGGTGTCGAGGATTGAAAGAATTTAGGTTGCTTAGCCTAAAGAAAAGTAATCTGGAAAGAGAGCATGGAAGTTACTGGTGTACAAATCACTAAAAATATTTGAAGAGACGGAATTAAATATTTTTCATGTCTGAAGTATATAGAGTCACATTAAAAGACAGTGAGGGAAGTTGAGGTTAGATACCAGGAAAACTTTTGCAATGTAAAAGTAGAAAAGAAACAGGACAGGTTACTGGAAATGTGAAATTTTCAACACTGGAAGTGAATGTTTATCTAGAGATAAAACAAGTGCACTTAACATTGCTTTGGATCCGGGAGATAGACTGTGTAACCTTCTAAAATCTGCTCAGACCAAAGATTCTGTGACATATTAAAAAATGTTACATAATAAATATATGCCCAAATGCTAGCAATAAAGAAGCACAAATATAAAATTAATCATAATTATTCAGCATGGCATCTTATGCCAGAACTGTTAGCTTTTTTTTTTAATGTAATGGCACCATTTAGTAAARAGAATGATGAATTATTTATCTTAACAAATTAGTTTTGTTAGCTTAGACAAATGAGTAATTTTATGGTTAATTCAGTATGTAGATTTTAGACCTGGTGGAGAAGAGTTGAAGCCCATTTTGTAACAAATTGTATTACTTGAGATGATCAGTTGCTTTCCCTGTAACCTAATTTTTCACCTGTAAAAGGAAGATAACATCTTTTCCAGACTTCTAATTAGCTRCAGGAGGAATATGTAGAATAAAAATGGAAACCAACTATTTCCAAGGGTGGCCATACACTTTCTTCAAATAAACAAATTCCCTGGAAAAAGGTAGAAAAAACCTAATAAATAAACCCAAGATTAAAGTCYTCATTGCCTACCTAATTATGGGATTTTTTTCTTTTTAGGGTGGAATTGGTGGCTGTGGCTGTTCCTTTCCAATGTATCTTTTCTATTTCTAACATCATGTAATTAAAAGATTGTAGCAATGAAACCAGGGCTTATGCCAGATAACAAAATTTTAATATCTTGTACATTCCAAGAGGTGAAATAAATGATGTCCATTGGTGTAGTAGTAGGTCACTTCTTTTAATCAAGCAGCACAAGATGCAGCTGAAATTATCTGTACCCATCAGGAATAATTTTATCACTGTTTAACAATGTCCCTAAACAACCCAAAAGTTAAGGTTACCTCTTATGGGTAACATTCTAACAAAGATTAGTTCTTTCATATTTCAGAAGAGTAAGCATGGCAGATATAAAGTTATTGAACTTTAAAAGCRTTTCTTGGATTACTCTGATGGCCATCAATTTGTTGTGAATAATTGTTTTCAGTCAGATATATTTGAGTTTATGCAACATAGTTTATATGTACTGTTCCAGAGAGGCGGATGGGAATGTAAGACCAGCATGGAATAAAAACAAAGCTTTCATGCCTCTAAGGAAAACTCTTCCTGAAATGGTTAGAACCACATCCTAAAAGTTTCAAACTGGCTCTTCACTCACGGTCACTCAGCACACAAGCTTGACAAACCACGTACAAGCCTTCCACCAGTGCTAGACTCCCACTACCTAAAGACTGTAAAAACCTATAAAGTCCTCCAGTTCATTCACCTGAAAGTGCAGATGTAAGAACTGGATCTCTCACCCTGGGGAGGAGGCTGTAGCAGGCACTCAGCTCAGACTATTTGATCTTACCTGCAAGGTGATTGGAGGGCAGCACTCTGCACAGGTGAGTGCTGCCTCTGATCCTCCTCCCTGTGGCTCTGCTGTGCACAGCAGGCTCTGASAGAATTTCTCAATTCAGTTTGTGGTCCTATGAGATGAAACTGGCCCTCCTTATTCTTTTGGTAGTGTTAAATGTCAATTATTTGAGGATTTGTAGTCATAATGCACTTTTTAGACTTTCTTTTTCTCACTTATTGTTAGAGAGAGTGGCATATGTATTTTTAACTAGGAGGTATAAAACATAAAAACCCACAAATCTTAATGCTTTAGCAGTGAAAAAATGAATGTGTTAAGTCCCTAATTAAGGGTCTATTTTTCATATACGACATTATTAATAAAGTACACTATAGAATWCYGCTTTCTGGGGGCTGCTTACCRGCTAGCTCRCCCCCGGGATTCTATAAGTCAGAGGTTTGCTGCTCAGAATCTCAGGCAGAAGCATAGCAGACGGCGTGTGAGAAAAGAGGGCTCTCACTGGGTTTTAGATGGTTTATTCCTCCAGGAAACCTCTCAAGGGCAGATGGAAGGCAGAGAGGGTCCCGGATCCCAAGTGCAAGAGAGCGAGACCACTCCCCTGGGCTCCCTTAAGTACCCAGGGTCATCTATGGGGCAGGAAAGGGCCCGGGACCAATTGCAATTAAGGTACATTAAGAGGACAATGGATGTAGGTGGCATCTAAATCACCTTGACAAATCAGGGGCTTCATCCCCAGWATCTTCTAACTCTATCAGGGTGATTGACACAGGGAAGTTCAAGGGCCACACCACCAGGGGGGCTTTGGGGGGGGGGGATTGGGACCGAACCATTACAAACATACAGTACATTAGAAAACCCGAATCATGCACTGCTACAGTACACCGGTTCGTGAAGTGTGATTCAAAAGAAAAGCATACTATTTTTAATAACTGCATTTATCTCATTGAACCCCTCCCTCAAACTAGCAGACTCTTTTCCCAGATTTCACAAGAAACAAAAAATGGAACGCTTCTGTTTGACTGAAAGATTTATAACTCATTTTGGCTTTGAGGGACTTGCCATTTATGGCTTTCACATTAACACATTTCAGCATGTCACAGTGAGCCTGACATACAGAACAGATATAATAACATTTCTTCCCTGATGTTCAGTCTTGGAGTGTATTCAGTGACTGCTGTCATAGCTGGACCCGTGGTGTGAGATAGATCATTTTGCATGTGTCACAAACACACACTCATGCCTACATATGTGCAGAATCCAAGATTGTAGAGAAGCCTGGATGATTCACCTCCAGTACTTCTCTCTTTTTTTGTCAGCTAKGTTGGATACAGGGGCCTCTTTTTGTGCAAAGACTTCCAGGATCCTCCTCCACCTCCTCTCTTTCTCACAGTCTTTTTATTTTTTTCCTTTTTTTTTCATTTTATGTAGCTCATAAGTCCTGGTTTTGTTTCAGTCATGTTGTTTTTCATGCCATCTTCAAGTTATATGAAAACAATGTTCATACATAAATTTATTAAACTCACTTTTGGTAAAGTGAGACAAAGAAGTTTGATTCTCTGATCCTCTGCATGTGACAATAGCAGAAGATCCAGATCTTCAGAGACAGGATTATCTGTCTAGGGAGAAGCAAGAACAACCAACCAACAAACAAACAAACTCCAGCCCAAACTGCACTTAAAAGCCATATATGAAACTTTACATAACATAGTCTATTCCCAATAAATCTGCACAAATCTATCACTAAATTGTATTCTGTCTGAAAAAAATAACAAAGACAATTGTTCCTATTTTACAGGTTGAAGCTAAGAGAAACTCCAACCCTAAATTTGATGTGATGGTTACTCTTTTTTTCTGTCAGTCATTGCACTGAAAACCATTGAWTGGGAAAGCAAATGGCAGGATAACATGCATACACATCTAGAATCAGGAACATAACATATGCACATAATCTTCACTTTCAAGCCATGATTTTGTTCAAACAGGTCACATGCATCCATACAGCTTTTGTGTTTCTCAAAACTTATTTCATATTCTTACAGAGAAGTAGGTAATGGAATATGTTTTCACAGTTGAACATCCAGAAGGCCTAATTTTATAACATTTTGAATGAGCATGTAAGTTTAATTGTCTTTCTTTTTGCTTATCCATTGCCAAGAAATCTTTTGGTAGGTGCCTCATGACGTATTTCAAATACTTTGCTACAACATTAAATAACTTTTGTGTTACTTGAATATTAGTAGTGAAATTTTTCTTTGTGTGTGTACACTCTTCTGTTTCTCACAGTGCTTCAATGCAACATTATTGGCTCATCTTTTTCTGCAGGATGTCACCAACTTGTGCATTTAAGGAATCTTTTGACAAGTAAGATCAAAAGAATATTGTTTTTTGTGTTTTCATTTGCACTGTGGACAGTACTATTACCAAAGAAAATCATGAAACAAATAAAAATATTCATCTGATGGCCTAGAGAAGAATCAGCTGAAAAGTGCATGAAGRCAAGRTAAATTGTGCATCGCAATTTAGAGWGTGACACAAGTTTCACCAAGTCACTGGCARTAGAACTATGTTCTTTTCCAGGTGGAAAATATGTGGACTCATCAAAAAGTTCAGGGAAGTCAGGGATAGAAAGAATGTTCAGAATTCAGAACAGCTGCTAATGGAAAGTCAGAAGAAAGGAGATTGTGTCTTTCTAGAAAATAATCTTTGGAAAAGATTTAATCAACCTAAGAAAAAATGCACTTACTGTCTTAAAGAATGAAAATGTTTCTGCCTGAAGTATCAGTTTTTAAATATGGCTTTCAGACCTTAAATTGCCAAATATAATCAGTGCATGGTATTAGAGTAATGATGACACCGTGAACTCTATCATATTACTACGAAATCAATTTAACAAAGGACTTATTTTTTAGGGCCAGGTTGTCAATCACATTTTAGGGAAGATGAGCTACTTGTGAGCAAACTTCAGAGTCTCTAAGCCAGACTTCTGTAGATAAGTATGTGCTAGATTACAATGAACAGTCAACTCTGTGACCTGATGCTGCTTCAGGAATAGGAGAGCCTCTTGCAGTTCTCTACACTCTTTGGTGTTGTGATTTATGTGAGGCTGTGGAGATCACTTTTTAGAAAACTTTTCTGATTAACAGCTCTCCCTCTGTCTTCAGGTGAGCAACTATTTCCTCATTCACTCTTCTTGGGTTCTGCCATTACAGCTTCAAAAACTGAGATTCCTGAAATGAGAAATTTGAAAACCAAAATCACTTGAAGGGCTGCCCTACAATACTGGGCTGCAACTAATAACAACAAGCAAAGGTGTGGTCCAGGACTTCCTTCAACTGATCTTGGAAATGGAAAAATTCTTTACAGAAACATCTGGAACTGTACATCTCAGTGGTGGATCATCCAGCCTGCCYCATCACAGACTTCAGGGGAATGTTCRCTCCAGCACTTGGAGCACCTCCTCTCCCTCCTTCTTCACTGGTCTTGGTGTCTGCRSAGTTGTTGCTGTCARATAYTCTCACTGTTTCCTTTTGGCTGCAATTGTGCAGGCTGTTTCCACCTCTTACATTTGTTATCCCAGGGGCGCTGCCATTGTCACTGATGGGCTCAGCCTTGGTTGGCAGCAGGTCCACCTTGGGGCTGTCTGACATTGACTCTGTCAAACATGGGGGAAACTTCTAGTCACTCCTGAAGCCCCCCACTTCTAACATGGCCAAGAAAACCCAGCTCARGACTCCTAATCACAAGTTCAATGAGCTCTTCTTTGAAGGTTATGGAGCCAAAGCTAAAAACTAAGCACTTCAATTCGAATTTCTAACACAGAGCCTTGGCAAAGATGTAGTTTTGATGTTTCGCCAAGCATTTTTCTTCTACTAAGCTTGATGTCTCAGGTGAAAAATTACATTAAGCCAGCTGGCATAGCTKTAAAAATATGTCAGTAAAAAGAGCGTCCTAGAAAAATAAGTAAATTCAAATGCTAAAGAATAAAAATGGGGAAAAAAYTACAAAAACCCCCTAAACTACACTATAGAAAGGTTTGAGAGGTTCCCTATGTAACAAGTAAAAGTCAAGCTAGYAGAGGAGAGGAACTAAGACTAAGCAGGAATATGCAGGGGTGGGCAGAAGTGGGTAAGGGATGCCACCATACTGTGGTTGGGGTAGAATGTAGAACCCTGAACACTCACCACTGAATATATTCCCACACTCTGGGAATCTACCTACAGACAATAACTTAGGAGAGAAATTTTAACTATACAGGGTATTATGCTCTGGCAGGTGTACCATTTGATTGAATCACTGCCTGTCTGTACAGTGACAGCAAACCATGAAAGCAAGATTAGTATGTGAGTTAGTTGTACTTTCAGAAGGTACTTCTAATTCCTCTCCTTGAAACATAGCTATAGGTGCTTGATTTTTTAACACAAAAGGCAATCACATCCCAAAACGAAGATGAATGTGTCTCCATATTTCTAACATGCAGGTGTTGAAATATTTTTCTTTCTCAGTGTAAACACACATGGTGCCTAAAGTACAGCTAGTTGCAGCAAGTTGATGGGCATCAAGCAACACAAAGCAGTAATCCGTCAGCATGGCAGAGCTGCAGACTAGAGGCAGAGCAGCAGCTGCAAACAGGTGCCTTATTTTATACACCATTATTTGTGTTCAACCCCCTCTCATTCMTTGCTGAGGAATGGAAAATTTGACGTTACCGCTCCCTAAAAACTTTTCACACTTTAAATTTCTATAACGGTTCCATTACACTCAGTGTATGTTGGACTAGAAAGTACAACACAGAAGCACAGGTGTGGTATTTGCTGAAGTAAGGCAAGAAAGGACAGAAAGTTATACAAGCTATGAGGTAGGTGTGGTTCATCTGTCACAATGTGAACAGGTCAGTGTTTAACAAAAAGAAAAAAAAGTTGTGGTTTCACATGGCCAGGGATGACTCACTGTCTGAAAACACAGACTCTAATGGGRTTTTCTGTGAAAAGGAGCAGACACAAACCTCCCTTTGCCACTGGCTCTGCACTAAAAGCACAAGAAGAAATGTAGACATTATCATACACTGMTGCAGGTTTCAGCAGGCCCATTCCTCTACAAATGAAATAGCAGCAACACTTTTTAATCAACTCAATGATATTTTTACAAATATTTGTCTCTGCAATGATCTTGACTCTCAAATAAAAACAATACAAGACAGTAAACACATCAAAGAACCAAGGAGGACTATAACATGGAGAACATTTTATTGTGGATTTGTAGTTTGGTTTGGGGTTTTCTTTTTGTGGTTTCAGATATGTTATTAAACCTTCATTTTTGTTCAAAGCATTTTTGTTTCATTTTATGAAAGCAAAAGAAGCAGTCACTAAGAAGCACTAGACTCTAACATAGAAACAAGCAAATCCCATGGCAAGCATAAAACCCAGTCAATTCATAGCTAAACAGTAATATCAGCTACAAATTTGATCTAACTTATTCCAACTAAACCTCTTGCTATCTCAAAATCATTAAATCCATTGTTGGGCACCAAGAGGATTGTCATGGTTAATCCTCAGCCAGAAACTAGGCACCACACAGCCACTGGTTCACTCCGTCTGCAGCGCCAKGGGGGAGTGAATTGGAACAGCAAAAGTGAGAAAGTTTATGGATTGCAATAAAGACAGTTTAATAGGTAAAGCAAAGCAAAACAAGGAATTCATTTGCCACTTCCCATGAGCAGGCAGGTATTCAGCCATCTCTAGGAAAGCAGAGTCCCATCATGCCTGATGGTTACTCAGGAATACAAAAGTCATAATTTCAAAATTCCTCCCCTTTTTTTCCTCAGCTTTATAGACTGAGCATGACACGGTATGGTCCCTTTCATCAGCTGGGGTCAGCTATGTCCCCACCCCAATCCTTGTGCAGCCCCAGCTTCCTGACTTGGCGGGGTGCAGTGAAAAGCAGGACAGGCCTTGGTGCTGTGTAAGCCGTGCGCACCTTCGAAAAGTCACGAGTGAAAAAAAGAAAGAGATAATTTAAGTAAGCAGGAACAAGCTGCAAGAAGAAGCAATATAAAGTGACCTTCATAAATACAAGAAAGATTAAGTGTAAGGTTTCTAAAACTATTTGGTTCTAGAAAAAATTATAAATAAATTTTTATGTTACTGGAAGAAAATGCATCTTCACAAGCACAGACATAAGGCTAATCAAATAAATGTATGTCTCACTGTCTTAAATCAACAAGATTTTTATTCAAGTCAACAATAGCTATTTTTCCAAACAAAACTATTGATTGGCAATATTAGAACACAGGATAAAAACCCTACACCACAATGGCTATCMCAAAACAACTATGATTTTACAAAAGCTTTTGATTTTGTCTTTTTCGTCAGAACCTTTGAAGATTCACAGCAAAAGTGTCTGACCACAAAATAAAACACCCTAAAAAATTCACAATAACACAAACTGCCTTATGTCCTCCAAAATGACATATTTGTAATGAAGTTGCTTTGTATGCTTTCTTGCTATTCTGTTTAGGACATTATTGTCTCTTAGGACTCAACATTTTATGTATAATGCAATTAAGATGTAAACTCTGCATAGGTAATTTAATTAATTAATGTTAGCTGCATAAGCTTTACTGTGAACACCTAGCTAGACATCTTATCATGTAAGTCCTTTCCTATTCAAGAATAGAATTTTCCATTCCTGGAAAGAAATAGACATTTCCTGTGAACAAAATATTTCATTTAAGTCTTTGAATATCTGAGTCCAGTTCTTAGATTCTCAGGTGCATAGATCTTTACTGAAGATTTATCAGTTATTCAGTTTACCAGTTTCAGTCTAGACTTCCTCAAATGACAGTTACCTTTGCACAATATTAAGCTGAAGTGTTCTAAGATTTGTTTTCCAAAACATTACTAGAGTCTTTGTGCTTCCTCTAATCCCCTGTTGGAACTATTGGATTCTTATGGAAGCCTACAGGCATAAAAGTGGCATTTCAGTGCTTGTGTTAGTGCTTAATTTGTGATTAGCCTATACTACCTAAGAGTCAACTATTTTGAATTAAAAACCACCATGTTCCTTGAATGAATAGATGTGCTTGTGGGCATCGGATCCTAGACTGGATATGAACTTTTCTCAATGGAACAAACTTAATAGTGTAGCTTCAGGCAATTACTTAACCTCTAAACTCCACTAACTCCATTTGAGGACTAGAAATTGGTATTTCTCTCCCCCACACTTTATATGCCTGGCCTGTTCAAAATTCTTGTAAGACCAAAAAATCAGCTCGTGTAAATGGAAGAAATTTTCTAATTCACTTTAGCATTTTTTAGATGAAGTTTTGAGACACAGACTCTGGTGTGTGAGACATTCAGATGTGAATATTGATTCGCTGTGTAGGAGCTTATGCATTGAAAACAGTAAATGATCTTCAAAAACATTTTATAAGTGTTCTTTACCTTTCTTCCCTATACCAATAYGGTGGTTTCCCTATGTGCAGGTAACAGGAACCACCACGTCAATTTTATCAATGCTCTGTTCAAACTATGAAAATGAAAGGGATTTGATGATGGAAATTGCTGCTATACAAGGTGTGCTACAAGAAGGCAAACTTGGTAGTGTTTATGCAGCTGAAAACTGCAGGTGGGAATTAGCAAGCATTGCCTAAGTGAAACAGATATAAATATTTTAGTCCTGTTTGACTCTGGATATTGGAAAAGTCAATGCTCTCACCCTCTGAAAATTTTGCAAACTCAGTAAACAAGAATACTCTTTCTAGCCTTGCATCTCCATCTGTCATGCAACAAAAACACTGTCAGATAAGRGCAATCAGAGATGAAAAAAGAGATCCAAATTCAGATTGCACATATTCTGTACATTGTTAGTGGTCATTTATTCATTTATTGGTAAAATAGTTGTAGTTTGCAGGATTTTGCCAAAGCTACAATACACATATTGTCAATACCCTCAATCCTACTGTTTCTTCTTTTCACATAATTACATTTGAGCCATTTATATGTAGAGCTGATGATGGTTTTYATGTGGATATTACTCAGCTTTTCACCCATAACACATGCTGTTAATTCGAGTTACTAACAATTGATAAACATCTCATTGRAGTCCATGCAAGATTTGGTGTTGACAAAAACATCAGATTTTTGATTCTTCCCCCAATGACAGCTAATGAACACCAGCCTATAGAAGAAATTGCTCTTATTAGACTCCAAGGGCTTTATGTTCATTTACTTTTGGGGACATAGCAAGATTATTTTTAAYCTCTGTTCTGTCATTATTGTGCAGTGGACTCACACCTTCCTGCATTCTTTCTATTTATACAACTGAACAACCTTTTGCTGTTTGTTTAATTTCCTTCACAAAGCCTGGCCCAGGCAGGCTTTKGGCATGTCTCACATTATCCCCATACTACTTGATCTTCTAAAGAGAATTGCATTGCTGAGTAGAACTTTTTCCTGTTCCTGGTAGGGTGTCTGCTTACTCCTGCAATTTTCTTTGTGGTTTTTATTCATCCARTGAGATGCAGAGTTCTACCATAAAGTTTCTCCTAAAGTTCAGAACATAAATTGTGCTTTACTCAATAAGATTGCACACCTCCATTTGCTAGTCCTCKATCTTTTCAATGCAACTGACTTCACAAATCTTAACACTCTCATTCACATCCCAGATGCCAGCCACCACAATACTTCCTTAGCATCTGGAAAAYTTCGGGCCACCAAGCAACCAAGAGACACAGTAACCTCTAAAAAAATCCATTCATCAGACCATCACCCTGATAGCCCACCTTCCACCATCAGCTTCTTTGCATTGCCCACTTGCCCTAGCCTGAGGTGACTTGCCTCACAGTATTTGCCCCATCTAGCTTGGCCTTTTTGCTAGTTYTGGACAGATCTCATGACTGTCACTGTTCAAAGAAGGATCCACAGACCCAAAACTGAAGTCTGTTCTATACTAATTTATGAATCTTATCTAAGAAATTCACAAATGATATCTCCACTTGTGTTAACAAAGTTAGGAATTCTCCTTTTCTATATATTTGATCATTCAAGTACCAAATTAGTGTAATTTAGGGTTTCAATGTCCTGTCAAAAATGCATAAATTTTAATGATTAATTCATGTCATCAATTAAAGTTTTTTCCTATTGTGTATATCCTATMTATGCCCAAAGAGGACAAGTCATCATGGTCGCAAACAGCTGACCCATTTTCCTGACAATCTCTAAGAAATAAGCTATTACTTATGTTTTAATTGGTCATTTTAACTTAGGTCATGTAATGAAAGAGGTCATCTTAACCAGCCTTGGATACCCATAGTACTATGACTACTTTGCATGCACACCCTGCCATGCATCAGAGTTATGATGGTGGTGACAGGATCCTTTTCAGCCAGCAGCTGCTCCTTGACCTCTCTAACACAAATCTTAAGTGTAATAAGTGCTGCACCCTTTTGTTGATGTYATTTTCCTGAGCACTCACCTGTTCTTGGTTTGATAAATGTCTCCTTCACCACTTTGCATTCCCCTTTCAAGCTTGCAMACACAGAAGCCTTTATTTTTGGTATGTGGAGGGTCCAGTACTTGCCGTCTTGCCCCCCTGGCTCATTTCCATGTTCCCTGACATACCTTTAACACCAGCTAACATTCTTTTGGCAGCTCCCACTGACATCCATATTGGTGAATCCCTCTCACTCCCAGGAAACAGTGAGGCCAGAAATTATCTCAGCCACAGCCAAAACGATATGCAGAGCAGCCAGGAGTGAATTGACCCTTGATTGTTTTAGACCCCGTGCAGCATGCGTGAGTTGATGCTTAGAAAATGGGTTGCACATTGGGCCATATGGTGAGGGGCACTGGAGTGACAGGAACTGCTCCTTGAGGAGAGACAAACACCAGAGGATTCACAGTATGAGGGGCCAGGGTGAAAGTTAGGTGTTGAGATGGACTGAGAGAGTTCACCTGCACTATAATTGATGTGGAGGGATATAACTGCTATGATGAAGAAACAGGCTGGTACGAGGAGTAGCAGTGGTCAGGCATGTAAACCTCACTTCTACAACCATTCTATACCTGCAAGGATGTCTTGATTTCTCAAAATAAATGAGGCAAGTCTGCAAACAGATAGCAAGGCTTCACTCTGCAAGAGAACAGTGGAAATAACAGCTGGAGAAATGTCAATGGCACCAAAAGAAAATTTTGCAAAGTATTTTTAAGAACTTTTTTAGCAATGTATGCTGCTGCTTGGCAAAAGTACTGAAGAAATCTTACAGCCAAACTTTGTTAAAATGTCATCATCTTTAATGCAAATAGGCTTGCTTMGTACACAACCTCACAAGAAGTGCAAAGGTGCATTATTGGCTCAGAAATTAAAACCCTTAAGCTTTGAAATGCAGAAAGAACATTAAAAAGAAAAAAATACTCTGTGAAAATTTCACTATAAGAAGGACTTTCTCAAAATTTAAATATTTTTGGACAGTAAGTACTGCAAAGCTTTCATTATCAATGCTATTGTTATTGTTTCTGCTGTATAAAGACATCTGAGAAAGTATGTAAAAACTATTCAGTGAACCCTTTAAAATAACAGCATTATCTGAAAAGCAAATTCTAATAACACATAAATTTAAATCTCATAATAATCCCATAATAGGAGAAAAAGAACTATTATTTCAGCATAAACAGTGCTGGCGTGGGGTGTAATTTAGCTTCAATCTCRCAGCTCTGTCAGACTAACCAATGCCCTGGGTGCCTTGACAAACTACAAGGAGCAGATGCATAATAAGATAACTCAGACAGCTTGCTGAAGTTTCATCTGCCAGTGGGACCCACTTGGTACTGCCAGAGCCCTTTGCCAAGTCTACTTTCTCACTCTGTATAGATGGCACTGCTCCAGTAGCAGCTCTGATCTATCCAGCTGCTCCACACACAATCTCAGAAAGAGATCTTTCATTATGCTTAGTTACAAAGGCCCACAAAGAACAATAAGAYCTACTCACTACTCTTTAGCAGGTGGTCCAGCATTTTTTAAAGCCCATTTTTAAAAGCCCTAGAGGTGACAAAACTCAGCTTCCAGAAATGGTTCAGGGCAGAGTGGACCTTGAGCCCAAAAGAACACGAGGGCTCAACATCAGAAACCAGGCTTGGGATTTATTAAGTTCTAAATTTTTTATAGAAAATTCTGACACTGTAGAAGTACYGAATTTCTGATGTGTAGTTCCTGAAATCATTTGGCTTCCCAGCTACGATATTGCAGTTCTCTTTAGAAGGTTTCTTTCTATGTATATATTTCCATGGCAGAGGTTTAACTCCTGGCTTGAATTGCTCCACTAAAGCTTGCCTAACCTTGAGGGACTCATGCTCTGAGGGTCATCTGAGTTCCAAGTGGGTCAGAACTGCTGTCCCTGGTCATGCATGTCTGTGCAATTCCTACAAAGTTCATCCCACGGTTCTGTGATTGCAGCAAGCCATGTTATTCTATCATGCCTTTGCTGAAATATAGTAGCAGAACTTCTTTGACATTTCTTGAGGGTATTCTAGCTTCCAGATTTAGCCTGGAAAAAAGAAGTCTCTGGGAAGACCTTCATGCAGCCTTTCAATATTTAAAGGAGTCTYATAAAAAAAGATAGAGAAAGACTTTTTATCAGGTTCTGAAGTAACAATATAAAAGGCAACAATTTTAAACTGAAAGAGGGCATATAAAGAGATAAAAGGAATAAATTCTTTACAGTGAGTGTGGTGAGGCACTGGAAGAAGTTGCTCAGACAAGCTATGACTGTCCAGTGCCTGGAAGTGTTCAAGGTCAGGTTGGATGAGGCTTTSAGCATTCAAAGCCTGAGCTAGTGGAAGGTGYTMCTGCCTGYGTCAGGTCCCTTCCMACCAAACCCATTCTATGATTTTATGACTCTATTTATTTGTGAAGAGRCACAAAAATAYCAGCTTCACMTAAAGAGMTGAATAACTGTGTTAGTAGTATTTACATTAAGGTTTTAAATTGTCTTTTCCTTCATGTAAGCTGTTGCACAAACACGCAGTGTTGCTTAAAAAACAATTTCATAAGGTCTTCCTGTAGTTTAAAACTAACACGGGGAATCAAATCTCTCAAAAAGGACAGGACAGTCAGTCAACTAAATGGTGCCACAAATCCTTTTGGCAAGGGTCCTTACAATGGCCCATTCACCAAACTATATGTGCTGATGAATTCTTATGATCCAGTGTTTTTTTTCTGTGTGGTGCAGTAAACAGTGTCTTGGGGTTTGTGCTGTGATGACCTYATTCTGCACATTTCTTACCAGATCCCATACCTATTTAGTATGATTCCTCCAAATATTCCAAAATTGTTCTTCACACTTGACAGTCCCATGTCTCAAAAATTTTCAGATTCTTTTGGCATATTTTTCAAAAAGGATGCATATCTTACATGTTTTAATATTTCCTCATTAATTCTCAGATATTTATGGAGAAAACATCAACATTCCATTGATTTGGAGGTTTATTCTTATTGAAAACAAAACAAATARTTTCTTTTTATTGAAAGTAAAAGAAATAATGGTGTAAACATTTATARGTCCTGATTATTCAGAGACGTTCTTAATTTCTAGGAAATTACAGAAATTCTTTTGATATTTTATATTAGTTARCAATCCTCTCTCTCTTACTTTGGCTACCAACCACTTTTAAGTAGTGTAAGCGTGAAATGGACTCTTTAGATGCAAAACATTAACCTCCACTAACAGACTTTTGCTTAAGTAATGAAACTGTATTCAAATACTCCACGTTTCTTACTACAGCAAATCAGCACTATCCACACACTCAAACTGAAGATTATACAAGCACATGTACTTCTGGTTAGGCAAAAAAAAAAAAGGACTTGAGTTTCTGTTTAGGAACACTTTAGTGCCTTAGCTGGCTGCTCCCATATTTTGGGGGTTCGGTTTTGTGAAGCTGAAATGTGATAAACTGAATATAAACTGGCTCTATCTTACAGATCATTAAGAGGGCAGGGATTTTTCTTCTTCATTTTTTTTTTTTCTTTTAAAGTGTGATTTCTACCCTAAGGTGAAAGACAATGCTCTGATGAATTCAGTGAAAATTTTTGTTCTGCAGTGAGCATGGTGTCAAGAATTCTGGATTATGATCTCGGACATTACTAAATTATGCATATTTTTTATGGTCTCTTTTCCCCATTACTAGATGGGATTATCATAAAAAATAATGATTTTCCTACCAGATCCTTCAAATCAGGTACTGTTCAGCAAGTCAAAACTGAGATAACTTTCAAACCATATTGTCTCTTTAAAAACCTATCAACAGACTCCAGAAAAACAAGTTCTAGAACTTGAATATCCATGAAGAAAGAGTTCAAAAACAGATTGGGGAAAATATTTTAGCATAGGGTTTTTTCAGCACAAAATCAGACATGTCAATGACATTTTTATGCCCTTTTCATAGTAAGTTGCAGAATGAAGCCAACCAATCTGCAAAAATTGCACATGTACCATAAGTCAGCAAATATTCCTCCTGTTGTCTGGGCTGTTTGATCTCACAGTCTAGAAGAGAAGCAGAACTATATTTAGTGACTCTGACAGCCAGAATTTCCATTTAAAAAACCTTCCCTGAGCTCTATAATCCTTTGAAATAAAAAACCCTACTCTCGTTTTCCTGTTCACAGGGCTTGAAACAGATGATGGCAGGATCCTTCCAGTAAGTTGCTGACAAGTAGCTGTCTGCAAGGACCCCAGCCAGAAGCCAAATTCACAGAGGGCAAGGGTTGAGGTGAATGTTATCCAACAGACAAGTCTTATAGCAGCCATGTATAGAAGAGAAGTCTTTTGAGAACCTCCACAAGGATGTCAGAAGCAGTGTTTAAAAAATGGAGAAGATACGCCTCAGTCCCTTGCACTTGTATGGCAGGTGATAAAGTCTGTAACTGAATGAGGTCTGAGGACATTGCCCAGTGACAGAAATACTGGAAATATTTTGTCAGTATCTGGATTACCAGGTCCTCAAAAATACGTTATTYGTAGGTTGCTCATGTCTATGTCACCATCCCAAAACAGTTTGTTAGTACTGGCTTTACTATTTCATTTCTTGGGCTGAATAGCAGATTCTTCTCTGCMACAGAAATATTTGCACTTTCTGTTTAAAAGAGAAGCTGAGGTTCATCACTGTAATGCAAGCAGCACAAATATTACTTCTGCTGGAAATGGTCTTTACCTTTGAAAAAAAAAGGAGTCTGCATGTAATTCCTATCTCACATTAGTGAGGGGTAAGATAACACAGAAGCCAAAGCCCCTTCAGCTGCTCTTACCAAAGGAAAGTTTTACACAGGTTAATGCCTGACAGATGGTAATGACAGACTTTGCAGAGTTGTTCAAGAAAATAAGACAACTGAGGCTGGAACAAGAGTATTGCCAACAAAGAAAAGGTAAAAATTAATAGAATTTGTAGGCACTAAATGGAGCATTAGGAATGTGGATATTTATAGAACAAAGCAGGAGAAGAGTAAAAACTTCCACCAATATTCTCCGCGCAACAGTAATATTCATGTTGGGGTGGAGCACAGAAACACTAATAATAAGGAGTTTACCTACATTTCCTTTTTAGCATTCCTCTATATTTTCCTCTGCTTCATGTATGTGTGCTTAGAAAGATAGGTGACACCAATTTATACTAGCTTGAACTTATTCCTGTTTTATCCACTCTGCAAGCAGCTTATTTAACTTGAAAKGCAAAACCATTTCACATTCCAGGACCTAAATGCAGACCATGTAAGGAGTAAGTACTTTGCAGTTTGGATGATGGGTTATGACTCTATAAGCATTTAGTGACAGGAAAGAGTTTGTGTATATTCCTCTCCTAGTCAGGTATCTTAACTAAGCTTAAAATTTCTGTTATAATATCCTTTAAGTATGACCATCTCTGTTTTATAAACTATATTTCCTGACAGTCCAAGGTGAAGCATTGTGTTTTTGTGAGTGAGGTGGGTATCCTGATTACATTTTGCAAACTGGGATTTCTGTCTCTGTTATATTGCAACATAAATATCACATACCATGTATGAATGCATCATTTAAATTCACACAGGTTTATGACATCCTGTGACAGCTCTTTCTCTCAAGAGTCTGCTGGTTTGATAATGGTCTCAGACCTTGACATCAGTGCCTTCTGGCAACTGACCTACACAACACAYGTGCCAGCAAATGATGCCGACTGCAGATAAGGGATAAAAAATACATKATGAAGATAAATCTTCCTTCCTTACTAAAAGAGTGCCCTCGATTACTGATATACAGAGAACCTGACAAACCAAAGGCTGTTTACAGTGAAATGACAAAGTGCTGATGGAAAACCTCTTTGGCAGCATTGTGAGGAAATAGGGAAGGAAATAGGGAAAAAAAGGAACAGTTCATGTAAAATTTCCTGCCAGCACAAAAATCCTATATCAACCTTCCTAGCTCTGCAGAAATTGCAAGTTAAATGTTTTATTCCTCAGATTTATTACTTTTAAGTGCCCAAAATTTATAAAATGTTTCCAGAATTGAGTGGTTGTTTATGCTAAAAGGCACACAGCATGATGCTAATGTGAGATAGGGAATTGCAGCAGTGYCACTGCAACAAACCATTGCTAGAGGTGTCACTTGGAATATTGTGTGCTGGGCTGGTCATCTGGTCATGTATGCTCAAAAAAGATAAAATTGAACTGGAAGAGAAGCAGAATAAATCTATAGAAATGATTAAGTAAAGAGAAAGACTCACAATGAGACCTCACAGAGGTTGTTTAGCCAAGCAAAAAAAGAAATGCAAGAGGATAAATGAAGACTCTAAAAATATGTCTTTGGAGGAACAGAATGGCTTAAGCTACATGCACTAACATAAAATCAAATTACTGTAAATTGATCATGAATAAATCTGTTCTGGAAATTCCTAGTCTCTGAGRAGCAAAATTTTAAGAGTATCCACAGAGGCTCTTGGAGAAAGTGAAGCTAAATTTGTTTTAAGATGAACTTCAGTTGATGTATGGGGAGAGCTATATAACAGAGTAAGGAAATGTCTGGGTCTGGGACATTGGTGGCTCACTTCAGCCTCCTAGACAGCAGCAACTAGAACTGTATCTTCAGGCACTGCTCCTGGCCTCCAGCTGCCAGTCCAGAAAAGCCGTTCTACAAGATCTGAGTAGATTTGGCAGACCTGTGTAGATTTTTCAGGTAAGTTATAGTGTCTCAAATGACATGGGGTGACAGTCCTTAAGCTTCTGAGTCAGGCTGTGGGCATGGACAGTCAGACTTCAGATATGTCATAGGCAGAAACGTACCCGAAGTACCTGGAACTTTATGAGCTTGTATTGAATTTATAACATGTTCTCAAGACATTTTACATGTCAGTTATGGAGGCATGGGAGGATTTCCCCAGGTGGATGCTCTAKTTTCTAGGGGAGGCAGATTTTGCTTTCAGTTTTGCAACTGAGAATATTCACCATAACTGCAGGGAGGAAGTTTACAAGATACATTTGAGGGTCATAGTGCATGATATAGCTTCAGGCTTATGCTAAGGGTTAAAGAAGTTATTGATCAAGAGATGGGGTTTTCTCCCAAGTTTAGTTTAAAGGATTTTTTTCTCTTGCCTTTCTATATAGAGAAGAAAGTAGTCAGTCCTTGTTCAACATGTACTATACTAGTAGAGAGATGTTCTCAGTTTCTCACTCATGCTTCYCATGGCACAGCTGTGACATTTAGCCTGTGTAAAACTATAAATTCAGTACAGGGTGATGGAGATGCTTTGCAGTCTAGGAGATTAGTCACTTGTGGAGTCTCTACAGCCTTTGGAACTAGAGATTTTTCTTCAGTTGCCCACAGCTCTGGGTGTTTTAACCTACATGATCCAGACTATCTACTAGATCATGACCTAGAYTGTCTCTTCCAGTCATATGCTCCTATTTTTATGGCCACGTTAGCATAATAATCRATGCTGAATTCTAGGAGAACTTGCATTATGCTGCCCTGAATTTTCTGGAAAGGCTAGCAGTATGTATTTTTACATTGATTTGCTTGCTCCTGGACATGTTTTTCCACATGTCAGAATAAATAGATGCTGTTTTATTTTAGATGTTCAGTGTCTTTGCTGTGCCTGACTCTTTTCTGGAATAATCTCAATGGATTTTTAGAGTTTCTTATTTTTCTTTARAGAAAGGTCTCATACATATTGGATATACTTGAAAAATTCTCAGGAAGGTGCATAGCTACAGTTACATRCTTTAAAGTATCCACATAACTGTAAGCATAAAATAACAATATGCACAGATAGCATAATCTATACTGTATTAAGCTGTGAGCATTGTATGTGCCATCTGAATTTTCAGTTGTTTTACCTAAGGCTGCTATATGGTTATGAGGAGGGGAGTATAAATGGCCAGGTAGAAATTAAAAGCAAGAAATAAAACATTTAGTGATACAATCTGGCTGTGAAAAAAAAAAAAACCACACCAAAAAAACCCCCTTCAACATAATAGATGGGAGATTAATGAAAAAATGTTTAACTGACTTCTTTCTCCCAAGAAAATAAAACTGGTGTCTCAAGATCTCAGTCCTTATATTCAAAAGCCCCTTGGGAGAGGTTTTAGGAGGAATATAATAAAATAATCTCCTGAAACAGCCACTGCTTCAGGAGGGGGCTGGGTGAGAATCTGAGTTGTCACAGGAATGCAATGCTGAATCAGAGTATTCTTGTGGGAAATGCCCCAGTTTAGGATGCCTGTGAGTTTACCAGGGAAAGTGAGCCAGCAGGTAAGCTGTGACACTGATCTATCACCCTCCTGGCCTGGGCATGAGCAAGCAAATCAGGATCCTGGTGCAGAGAGCTGTAGTTACTCTTTCCAGTATCTCAATCATTAGCTATAGATGTCACCTGAGACCTGGTAGCTGACTCCAGGCCAAAATCAACAGGCTGGCTACAATCACAGAATGTAAGAATATATTGAAGGAAGCAGGAATTATACTCAGTATCACATCTCATATTATAGTTCCTTGTCCTGTCACTAGAAATAGAGGCTGCTARAGCTGAAACCAGTGTACACAGGTAAAAATCACAGAATCACTGAATAACAGAATAAATTAGGTTGAAAAATACCTCTGAGRTSATTGAAATCCAACCKGTGACCAACCACCATGTCAACTAGRCCCTGGCACTAAATGCCCTGTCTGATCTTTTCTTAAATACCTCCCTGCACAGTGATTCCACACCTCASTGGGGAGTCCATTCCAATGTCTAATCAACCTTTCTGTGAAGAAATTCCTCCTAACGTTCAACCCAAACCTCCCCTGATGCACATTAATACTATGTCCTCTTGTCCTGTCACTTGYTGCCTGGGAGAAGAGAGTGACTCCCACCTCACTACAGCCTCTTTTCAGGTACTTGTAKAGAATAATAAGGGTCCCCTCRGTCCCCTSAGCCTCCCCTTCTCCAGACTAAACAACCCAGGCTCCCTCAGCTGCTCCTCATAGGACTTGTGCTCCACACCCTTCAGCAGCTCCATTGCCCTCCTCTGGGCACATTCCAGCACCTCAGTGTCCTTCCTGAATTGAGAGKGCAGAATTTTCTTTCTGCTCTKCTKTGTTTTAAGCCACTTTCAGGTATAGTRAAAAGCTTTCTTGACCTGGACCTGAAATGAGCTAGAAGTTCACATGAAGKTCCAGAAGACCTCAGGTTCTTGCTTTCTGGTGCTCAGTTGAGATGGAGATCCTCACTGAATCCATAAGTCTGGACAGTCACTGACATCCAAACCCGGATGCAAAATTAGCATGTTAGCAGGTACATTGATGACTGAACTCAGCACTAAGGTTCAGTCATGAAACTACTGCAGCTTCCTCTGATACAGAGGCAGGRCAGAGGAAGTCTGAAGGAGGCAATTGTGTTTGGCTAACAGCTGGACAGAGCTGGACTGTGTGTAGGAAGAAGGCAGTGTATCATGTGGATCGTTTTATTGCTGTTTTTCCATGTAATGCAATGTTACTGTGAACAGGATCTTGAAAATGCTCTCTGTGCTCACAGCTCCCAAGAGCAGAACAGCAGGTAGAGAACATTTTTCAGRCTTGCTGAAGCAATCCCAGCTCAGCACACAGGCATCTGATATCCAAACTCTCTTTTAAATCTGTAAGAACCACTGGATTCAATTCCAGGCAAGTAACCCTTTCTAAAGTCTCATTGAGATCGGAGAGTGGTATGGGTGGAAAGATTATATACTTTATTGAGAAGTCCTTTTAATTTTTTCTTAGCAAAAGACTGGTACAATTTCTGCTAACAAAGCTAACAACTCATTTTCTCGTGGACTCATTCTAAATGTATACGCACTGGTGCCTTCTCAAGGAAACTGGTCCTTCTATTTTCTTCATGATAGTGACATCAATTTTAGAGGAACTTGTCTTTAAAATTACTTCCAACTCTAATTAGGGCTGTTTTTATTACAGATCTTCCCCCCCTCCAAAAAAAAAATCCCCCTCACAAAACCAACAAACAAACAAAAATCCAAAAAACAYCAAAAACCACCCAACAAAAATACAAAAATGAACCATCAACAGCTTTGTACATTCTGGGAATGTAAAAGGTTAAGAAAACCATTATCTAATTCCAGAATCAATCTAATTGGCATTTTTATGCATTCAGTTCACCAAAGCAATGCTATCAGGTGCTTCTTTGCATCCCATTCTGGTGAAAAGAGGTCCAAYAGAAGAATTCCCATCCTTTTTAGGAATATAGAAACAACAGAGTTCAGTAAACACAGGCTGGAGATAGAAACAGACTTGAATTTCTGGAGGTGTTCCTCTTTTCTCACATCCAGGAAAGTAGGAATCAGATCACATGTAYGATCTTTGTTCCTGGCCTGCGCTATCAGTTAGTTCATCCTTTTTTCTCCACAGCTTGAATTTCTTTTCTTCTCTTTCATTCTCCAAGGAGGTTCAGCCTGTCAACTGCGAAGTAGTGCTTATATGATTATTATTTTCTGACTACCATGGGACCATTCAGAAGGATAACCACTAAAATCTTATATAAAAGAAAGGCACAGTATGGTTCATATTGTTTTTCCTGTATCAGCTAAAGCCGTAGAATCACTTGCATGGTCTTCTCTCTGTATTGATGAAATTGGAGTTTTATAACTTGAATTTRGAACCAGGCAAAAAAACCAAGCTGCAACTCAGGATCTGACAAYGCTGTGTAAAACAAAAGGGGGATCAAAATGCAAAGCAAAACATCTTTGAAACTTAAAAGAATTTTTACTCTTGAATTAACTCCTTGCAATTAAATAGCTTTATAGTCATATTAGCCATCATATGTCACAAATGCATTTTGTCTCTTAATAAAAAAATTCAATCAATCATGATTTAAAAAGAAAAAAATTRGGAATTTCTTATTCTATTTGGCAGAATAATGAGTAGCAGGTTACTTATACAAATATCATCTCACAAGCCTTTTTTTCTCAAATGCCACAGCTGTCTTCTACTTTAATTTTTATGTCATGGTACCACTCTCCTCACACCTACGTCCCTGGTCTTACTGTTTTGCCAGCTGATGGTTGCATGAATCAGCCTTAGATATAAAAGKCTGACTTCTGGAAGGCAGAATTATTGAGGACAACTGATGACAAACTACTGAAGTTAGGAGGTGTTAGCCATTAAATTTTTCTTAATGAATGAATCCCACAACAGCAAAAGCAGTAGTCACCAGACAATGAGGGAAGTGGCTGGATGTACTCATGCAATGCATGGAAATGACACGACAGAAAACACAGTGTTCTAGATTGGAGCAGCACCCACGTGTCCTCATTCTACAAAGGCATACAGTGTTTACATTTACTGCAACAAAAGTAAGCACAGAGAAAAAAGAGACATGATATAGACGTTTGCTTTCATATGCCACAAATAAAGACCAGATATAAAATACAACAGAGAAAGTTAGGTTATAATGAAGGTTGACATCTCACAGACCTTAATTCGTGCATAGGTGTTCAGGTCAGATCTCTTGGATCAGAGCCAAATTACTGAACTTAAGCCATATAAGCTAACCTGAACTCTAGTGCATGTCAAAAGAAGAGAATCAGGGRGGTAGAGGAGTTGGTGACAAGGATGTGGTGTCCTCATTCAGTTTTTAATGTTTTCCTGAAAACCAGGCCTAGTCTGGTCCTGCTCATTCAACACCCATTAGCTGTTGGAGGGCAGGTATCTTCCTGCAACATTTCTATCAGTTTAGTTTCAGAAAAACAGAAATCCAGTCTGTGTTGTCCAAGCGTGAACCCTGAGGTCAGCAAGGGAATTCACACTCTTGTTCCTCATCCAAACTGGAACGCCTAGACGTACGGTTTATAGATGTGTCCGCCTTGTATCTATAGTGTCTATGCAGCTGTATCTTTAAGGCACTCACATTTGAGAGACTACATTCCCAGCCTCCTTCAACTACATGTATACTATTATTAATGTATTATRACCCAATAGCTCTTACATTCTTTGGCTCTGATTTTATGGCAGCCCATAAAAGAGTCATATCTTCCTTTYTGCTAAGGAACTGATTGAACAACTGCTGGACTTGTGTGAAAGTCTTTCTGATGACTTCAAGTAATTGTGGAACAGCTTCCAGGTAAAATGCTCACTCAGTTGCTTTGAGTTGGGTTTTTAAGTGAATTTAACTGTTATCCAGTAGTGCTGTTTTGTCTCAGTAYCAGTGCAGGACCTATTTTGTATTGGCAGGAGCAGAGATTCTTTCTGCTGAGAAGACAGGAGATGGTACAGGGCCAACTACAGTTTCTGTAGTTCCAGTGCTTTTCCAACACCTTCCAATACCAACACCTTGGCAGGTGTTGCAGCAAAATCTGACCTTAAGCACTGTATCAGTTTTTACATCTACTGCTCTCTGCATTAACATCTTTTTTTTTTTTTTCACTTTTGCCATCACTGGCTTTATTTTGTATTGCTCTTTTTCCTCTATTAGCCCAAGGCCCGACAATAATGTAATTTCACCGCTACTACAAATACTATTTACATTTAAAAAATAGTCAAATATTCACCTGTATGAAACCCAAAACTGCGCGATGCTTCACGTTGGTCTGTCTAATGCTCTTCTTCCCTCTGTGACTATATTCTTACACCATTGCATCATGAGACATGTAACACAGTAAAGTACTGCCAGCAACAGCCACATCTCTGTCCAGGGAACATATCCCTTTTCACTCAGCAACTTCCCTGCTGCAACGGGTATGGTTCATTTCCTCTAACTGAAAAGCAGRTCCCTAGAGGAAAGTGCCTGCTGCACATGAAAATACACTGTCAGGCAAAAATGATGCATTCTTTGGTTTTAATGTTTAATGTGATTTCATGATGACCCTCAGCCCACACAGCAGGAACTTTTAACCTAGATGATACTGGGTAACAGAGAGAATCAGTTAAACAAATGTACTTTCCATCCAGCAAGTCACTCCCTATGTGTTCTACCACTGAGCACTTTTATTGCAAAATTAGCTTTGTTTGAAGTAAAGCTGGCAGATAATTTTGTGATTAAATAATTGTTTGTCAGAAACTATTGATGTGTCCAAATAGAAAGGTATTGCTGAGAAGTACTCACTCTCCTTCTAAAGGACAAAGCTGGACTGCTCAAATTCAGAYGGAAGACAGATGTTCACTGACCTTAAAAGAGTTTCAGGCAGGCACACGGGGGTAAAAATCCAACCATGACGTTCTTGCTCTGCGTATGTCAGTTCATGGATCTGAAACTCACACACCCACATACCCAGCAGGTCTTCTGTTTCCTGGGCTATTAAGTCATCTTCCCTTATGCTCTCTCCAAACAGATAATGCAGTTATCCACGTGAAGTATAGTATCTTCAACAKGAATGACTGAGGCACAGAGATTTACTCAAAACCATAATTCAGGCATATGATTAAAATCTACCATTTTGGGGTTCAAAGAAAGAAATAAGGGAGGGAGGGAGGGAAGGAGAGAGGGAGAGAGAGAGGGAGAGAGGGAGAGAGGGAGAGAGGGAGAAAGAAAGAAAGAA
>QVAJ01000043.1:491953-547608 GCA_003546035.1 Mixornis gularis
ACAGAACAGAGCCTTTAACAGAGCTCTAGATTTCCAGCATGCTAGTTGTTGAGATATTACATAATATGCACTGTCTTTTTTACAGGGAACTTTGAAATGTCCTAATGCCACCTCAATGTATAATATGTACACCTGCCTCAATACATCAAATATGCACAAAAAATCACCAAGGAAGATGGAAAAGACTTTTTACTGAGTTTAACACAATCATCTGTATAACAGGAGTGGGAAAATCAGTACTGCTCTGCACTTGTGTGATCCTTTGAGAATTCATGTTCATTTTAAGGAGTTAATAAACTTTTCATGGATTCTCTGAGGTAGGTATTATCCTCATTTTGAGAAAAACACAGTATCAAGGTAACTAGTTCTCCATACTAAATAAAAATTCATTGACTGAACTGTAAAAAAGAACATAAACATATTGATCTCAMCCTTACCTATGACATCATCCTTTACTAAAAAGTGTTCTTTCTTCTGAAAGTATCACAGTTAGAGTTGAAGGGAAAGATGCTCTTTCACCTTATCTATCCTGAGTTTTCTCCTTTTCTCCTGTACCACCAGGAGGGTTCAAGTGCTGTCTGTGAGGGAAAAGAGAACTACTTAGATCATCCAATACTCTGTATTATAAAGTGTATCCATAAACAAAGCAGTTCGAAGTATTTTGGCCTTGGATCTCCTTTCCCAATGTTGAACAAGCTCTACTGTACACTAGAGAAATTATGATGGATTTTTTTACAACTTTTTTATTAGAGTATCACACTTTAACGAACTATTTCAATGAATCACTTTACTTTTTTCCAATGAAAACACATTTTGCTGAGAAATTTCTAACCACTTGACTTTTTAACTTGAATAAGTTAATAAATTGGACCTAAAACCTGAATTCCTTCTTGAGGCATACCTCATCCTTTCAAGGGTTTGATCTGCCAAATAAAAAAATTTGTGAGTAGTACTAGAAATAACAACGTTTCATCATTTGTATTCTGTTAGGAAAGCAATGTTATTCACAGTGAAAACCCCCTGGCAAGTTTATTTTGACTGCAGTGACATCTACTGGTACCCAGAAAATTTTCTGGACATGAAGAAAATCAAAATGACACTAAATACGGGACCCAGCAGCTTGACATTTTACTTCTAAGGTAAGACATAAGCATGTATCCTCCCAAGGACTGCAGGCTTGCTCATGCATCCGGATGTCAGAATACATGTTTCAAATGGAGACAGAGCAAATGCCATTGTTTTAAAAGGTAATGCAATTAGATCACCTGATGTAGGAGGAGGGCATCACTGCTCACTTTCTATTCCAAAGTGAATAAAAGAAAGGAAAAGACTGCAACAGAGAAAAGAAATCAAGAATGCTGAGTGGTCTGTAGAAGCAGCAGTGCTGGCAGATGCAGCAGTGGGCTACTGGCCTGAACTGTCAGGCATCTCCTCCCTGAGACTGAAATCAAACACCAATAAAGTGAAACCAGCATGGTGGTTAGCTGGGGAGCTGAAATCCTGCACAGACAACCCTCAAGCATCCMAACCCCATCTCCTGCTTTGTTTGAGTGGTGCACAGCTGATTGCTGTGTGTACCCTCCAGGAGACTGTATCCTCAACAACACTGGGGTTGGTGGCTACATCTTTCTTCTCCTCACTAGCATAGTCCTTGTTCTGCCTCTACCTCTCAAATAGATAGTGGGTGCTTAAGAAAATACTATATAAGAGCTAAGGATTTTTATAAGATACTCATATAGCTATTTTTATTGCAAATTCTATTCTGCCATGTTTTTTCTTTTGGGGTTTAACTGCAATTTCATAAGAAGAACACATACTACTACACTCATTAAGCCTTGTCAAACATGCCTTTGAAGCAACATCACGTAGAGTAATACCCCAAAAAYGCATTTATATGTAAGGACCTCCCCATATTCTTTCTCAAACAAACAGAAAATCTTGTATACTTTAGCTGAACTCTGTGTGGAAATATGCACAATGGAGAAAGTATTTACGAATGTGTCCCTTCTTTAATAATGGCATAAGAGCGTTTTGAAAATCAGTACTGAGCATATTCAAATTCTTACTAAATATTTCTGACATGACTGAGAAATATATTAGAAATATTGTCCAATGTCAATAATTTAATTCTAGTCAAAGTAGGAAAGCTCTCTTATCTAATGTATTAAAATATTCTGTTCTCTTCTGCCCTTCAGTGAAAATCAAGAAGACATACATTAATGAGAGCCACCTCTCTGGACTTCACAAGCTTCCACATTATCTATGCCTCTATCCTGTAGCCATTTGGAGAAGCACTGGGAGCAAGTGAGTTATGAGTCATGGGAAGAAAAAAAAAGGCACATCACAAATATTGAAATTAAATGCAAAGGGAAATGACAAGTACTGGAAATATGAGCTGCCTAACAAATGACAGATAGTAAAATGAGGCAAGTGCTGGAAATGACAAATAGTACAAGAAGACAAATTCTGAGAAGAAAACACAATAAAATAAGAGAATGAAAACAAATATGGAACTAATGGCATCATTGATTCCGAGGATTCTTGAAAGGGTAAGACAAAAACACAAAGCAAAGCTTTAGGGAAGATGTTAAATTAGAGCACAGTACAAAATAAGAGATCAAAAGATTTACTTAGAGGCTTGATCAGAAGCATCAGATTTGTCACTGATGAGCTCTTTGTCCTTTTTTTTTTCTTTGTTGTTGTGATGGTGGCGGTGGTGGTGTAACTTCAGTATACTCTATTTCCTGGCATATAAAAGTACACTCAGATACTATTTTCAAGACTGTGGAAATTATTAAAGATTKTTGGCCATTGTTTTAATGTAGTCATTCAGATTTTGATTTACACCTTGATTAGTTTTAATGACTTACAGAAAGTACCACTTGCTAAGCAAAGCAGAAATTTCTCCAAGATCATTTATTGATTCTAGAGAAAAAAGAAAGAAGAGACCATGAAAATAAAGATTAAAGGCCACAGTCTCAGCTGAGATGTATGAGTGTAGTTAGATGAGCTTCTGAAACTCACCTTGAGGGTCTGTCACTGGGAGAGAACTTTTGAGGGTAAGATCTGCTAACAGAGAGAGGTCTAGGGAAGAAATAGATTTGTAATTAAGAGCACTATTTACTTTGCCTAACCTAAGGCAGCTTCATCAGGCATCTGCTCTGAGCCACACTTGACTGCACACTCCCTATGCGATGACTTTAGGTGGAACCAAGGGAAGACACCCCAAAACTGAAAAGGCTTGGATGTAGCAATACCGACTCATTTATGAAAAACCTTACATGAACATGAAAGTATTGGAGAACTTAAGGAAGAAGTAGAAKTTTGACTTACATCACTAGGAAGATAAGAGGGGATAAAACAATGAAACTTTCATCAAGACAAACACTAAAATTATCATAGTTAAATAAGTAAGAAAACTGCAAGCAAGAAGACTACAATGAAAATTCAACTGCCTAATATTTATTGATTTTTGCTTGATTTTCACTAATACAATTTCTTCCTGAGTCAACACATCACCAAGAAAAGTTTGTAGGTTGTATTTCCAAGATCATGGACTCTAAGATAATGACACCATCAATAGATCAAGAGACTACTGAAAATTCAACTTCATTATACTGAATTTTTATAAAATTTGTCAAACTAGTGCATTCAAGGAGATTATCTTTTGCACTGATTTACCTTTTACTTAGAAAATAATTATCAAAACATTAGCAAAAATATATTTGCTTAARAGATGCATATAAATATCAAATTGTGTTGATTTCAGCCCTATCCAGGTTGCCTCAATCACAAGGACTTTTTTCCCCCAAAACCAATAATGAAACAYGAGCTTCACTGAAGACGGTGATTTCCAAGACTAAGAATTTACAAGTTTGCATAAGGAATGAGTCATATAAAATTAATGCTCAGCCACGGGATTCTTGAACACATAAAACTTTTTGTCATCTGCTGAGATTGCACAGCCAAATTAATGTGCATAGGACTACTTGCTTACACTCTGGGTTGTATGATTTATTAATAAATATATGAAGAAACATGGCTGCAGTCATGGCCATGTGCAATTCTTACAACCTTCCTGCAGCACAAGCCTTTGAAAATATATCTGGAAAAAAAAAGTAATGGCAATAGTTAAAATGAYTGAAGAACTGCATCTGAGAGCTTGCTTTAGTCTAATATGAATTTTGCTTGTATAATGATACTAATTATTTGTTTCAAGGACAAACTTTGAAGGGGGTAAGAAAACTACTAATATYAATATTTTAAACTCAAAGAGAAGGTTACTATGGTATTTTAGACCACTACAAATACTCTTACATAAACGGTACTAAATCCAAAAATTGCAAGCCCCTTTGTATTTCCTTGTGATTAAGTCCATATGCAGAATTAATTCTAACCAAACCGAAGGTGGTATGACAAGATCAAAGCATTTGTATTTTAGTCTTCCACTCTCTAGCGCTGGAAAGAACAAATTATCAAGTTCATAGTACCATGCCTCTTATCCACAGATCTTGATGTGCTTCATAAACTTTAATTAAGCTTCACAGCATGACTACCAGTCAGGCAGAAATCTTATCATTTTTAGAAAAAGCATGGCACGGCCTTCATTCCTTGCACAGTTGCTCTGACTACATACCACATTTTCTCTGCTGTGATGTATTGTGGAAAAATATATAATGGCAGTGTGCCCACCATCCATTACCTTAACTTTTTTTGCTTTTATTTCTTACTTTTTTGATAATACTTTACATGGACTTTTGAATTTTTAACTTTACCACTCAATTTGTGTATGTATATCTAAACTAATTTTTAGGCTGCATTTTCCTCTAGAATCAACTATAGAAAATACATGTTRGAAAAGCACAGAGTCTACACATATTTTTAAATGAATTGCTAGAGCAGTTGTAGTTCTCAGAGCACAAATCCTTTTTTGCCCACATTTGCATGCATGTAGAGCAATATGACCAAATTTTCTTTTGGGACACAGGAACCCCTCARTAAAAGAAAAGACCACCATATAATTAAGTGATCCTTTTCCTTCTTCAGTGTGCCTAAATGTTTGTGCTTCTTTTAMATACAATGCTATAAAGCAAGCCACCAAAGTGAGAGGGATATATTCATTAACTTTTTGCTAATTGTRGTTGCAATTTTAGTGGTCTTGTGATACTTCTGACAAAAAACATGTTCATCTGGATACAAGCCATTTGAACTGAAGTTTGATATAAATAAGAAAAACACATTTATGAAATGCTGGATTTAAACCAAAGTGCAAATACCGTGAAAGAGACACTAAATTATGGAAGTAAATGTGATCAGCTTTCCTAGGTATCTATGGTTCAGAGCAACAATTAAAAAATGTGTCTGAACTGTAGCATATGCAGCTCAGTCAACAAAATATAAATCAGAAGAAATACTGTGCAGTGTGAAAATCTTGCAATAAATTCTAATCCTTGATGAGTTAAKGAAAAATTCCACAGGACTGTTCTTAAAGCATGGAGGTGTGAGTAAAAATACAAACCCTACGGGAAAAGAACATTTGTGATAAAGTGGTCAAAGTATTTCACAAAAATATTGAGACTATGTATTGTCCCAATTTATTTGAGGTACAGATGATGTTAGCATTTAAAATTGAACTGGAAGGCAATGTTTTCTTCAAAGTCAAAACAAAATAGGAGCTGGGAGCATGAAGATGTTTCTGTTTTAAYAGACCAGGTTTTCTAGAAAGGACATATAAGTATAAGCAGTGCTATAGTTCCAGCTAGCACAGGATCACCTCATGGGTTCTCCTGGTGGCAAATGGTCAGGTTTATGTGCAGAGGAGGAGATGCCTCTATCTGTGACCCTCCACGGTGTTATTCACTGACAAGGCAAAGGCAGAAAAAAGTTCCCTTTTTAATCTTTTTTATGGAAGTGCATGTATTTCAATGTTGATTATAATGTTATCTGTAAGAATTTTTAGCTTACATGTACTTGTTGCAGTATCTTCTGAGGAGTATGTATGCAGGTCAGTGTCTGTATGTCTGCTTACATTATTTTTTCTGTTATGARCACTAAAAACTTGAAGCTGTAATTGCTAAATTTTATTTTAATAAAAGATGTTATCTATAAAGCTAGATATACCAGCTTTAATCAATCACACACAATTTTTCTGGAAGGATGCATTTAACCTTAGTCTCATAACAATACAGCAGAATCTATGAATTATAAAATGCTAGCAAAAGAATGAATCTGCATTTTTAATCCCATTACCTACAAAGTTTACTTTGTAATGGAGCTCATGGCTGTCACAAACCTCTKCATTGACTTTGTAATGGAGCWCATGGCTGTCACAAACCTCTTTATYGCCTTTCTCCCTACTGGGGGTACCTGCTGCAGTTCTGGGTGGTGCTCTGTCAGAAGTCTCACTTGGGGTTACACAGCTTTGGGGACTGGCAGGAATTCCTTCCTCCAGCCTGGGAGGGCTACAGTGAGCTGCTGCCTCCCGGGCAGTGTCCCTGTGGAGGGAAAGCTGATGTTTCAGCTTTCAGAACTCCTCCAGCCCGGGAGAGCCGCAGTGAGCTGCTGCCGCCGGGGCAGTGTCCCTGCAAAGGGACAGCTGGTTTTCGGAACTTCTCCAGCCTGGGAGAGCCGCAACTGATGTGCCGAGCCCTGCCCAGTGCGAGGGAAACAGCTCCCAGCCCTGCACTTGCTGCAGCAGCCAAACGCTGCCAGGCGAGGAACGTGCCCCACATCCTGGCTGCTGACAGGCTCGTCCCGGGGATGTTGAGTGCTTGCTCAGCTGCTTTGCTAATGGACAGGGAGAGCTGGCAGCCGGCAGCGTGGCCGTGCCGGAGCGGGGAGYGGGGTGGGCTGAGCGCCCGGCTCACCCGCCCCGGGCCAGCGCTGAGGGCGCTCCGGCACGGGCTGTGCCCAACCCCGGCACCTCAGCCCTGCCCTTCGCCGGAGCACTGACACCGAAACGGGCACTTACAGAAAAACCACTGTCTCTCTTCCCGTAAGACCCGCCTTCATATTACTGGGGAAAAAAATAACTAAAATGAAATGAAATGAAATGAAATGAAATGAAATGAAATGAAATAAAATAAAATAAAATAAAATAAAATAAAATAAAACCCACAAAAAAACCCAAAACAAAACAAAACAACTAACCAAAAAAAATAAAAAAAAACCAAACAAAAAACATCCCAACCCACCCCCTCCAAACATACATATATATATATATATTCCCCAGTCTTTCATTTCTTTAGTTTTACGRCATGAATGTTTTCTGCCTTCGGGTACTTTTGGCTACATTATCTACTTTGCCAAAACGCTATTTTATATATGGGCCATCCACTTAAGAGTTAGATTTGATGGTTCTTGTGGGTCCCTTCTAACTCATGTTCTGTGATGTATGAGTATCTATCTTATTTTAAAATGCTTGTGCATGCAAACAGAATAATTAGTTGATTKCTTTCAGTCCACAGCTTCTGAACTGAAAAATCTACATCTCCAGATTCTACACATATGCTATATACCAGCTTAGCCTCTGTACAGATTTATTTGACCCTCTTAAGACCATTTGGCTGCTGAAGAGATAATAAGAAATCATTAATAATTTTAAAATCTGCAAACTTTAAAAATATTTAAGAACATGCTGTCATGGCAATAACTGCTTGTGATAGCAGCTCCTAAAAATACTCCTGAATTTATTATACAATTAGCATAGACATGATTCCCAAAAGAACCATTTCATAGAGTACTTTTGAGGGCCTAGTGCCAGTGCATTAACGTTTTTGGTGCTATAAAATCACTCTATTATGAATAGAGACACTTCCTTTCCAATGAAGGAAAGCCTAACTGATTTTTGTGATCAAACCTTTCATGGCTTCTTGGAAAATCTGGTACCTGATAATTTTATATAGTAAGGGAAGTTCCTCAACACTGTAATTTTTTTATCAACAATAGTAAAATTTCATCTTTTTCTATTAACAATGTCTTTAAAATCAGGTCAGACATGGTTTTCAAAATGGTTGATTCAGCATTTAACTGACAATAGCACTTATCTGTAATATTCAGGGAATTGTGCTGCTTTATTGACATACAGGATAAAGAAAAAAATTGAGATCTCATTTAAAAATTGGACTCCAAAGGGGTATTCTGATGCTCGCCTGGAGGAGTATGGCATAATTTAAATGTGATTTTTATGTGCAGAGATAGAGTTTCAAAGCAAGGAATATAACACCTCACTAAATCATCATGAGTGCTTCAGTTGTAAAAAGCTGCTTGCCTGAGCATTCTGTCAGAAGCTTAGTTATGTCCTTCTGCCTGACAGATGTGGAATAGTGTGTAACAATACGACTCTGATGCAGCACAAGCTTACTCAGCACTTCTCTGATGGCAAAGTGCATTAATGGTAGAGTTGTCACACAGTATCCTGAGTCAAAATGGAAACTACAGCTCAGATTAGTGCAAGGTACAGCCATCCTACATTCTTTTTGTTAAACAGAAGCAGCACTTCAGGCAACTGTTTAAATGTCTCACAAGATTTAACTGGAAAAATGAGGTATTTTTTCACACTTCAGAGAAAAGAAAAGTTTCATTTTAAACAATATTTTCTTATTCATCAATCAAGGACATCAGCAATCATAATTGCTAATCAACTGCTTCCAGAACAGCAGGGAACAACACAACCCCCTTTCTCATAGAGTAGCTGCCACAGCAAAGCCACTGCTGCAATTCATTGGAAATACAATACAGGGCCCTGGAAAATATGTCTTTGGAAACCAGGCTACAGATCTTCCAGATACTGCTAAGACATTAAGAATCAACAGTACTAGAAGGTTGTCAGAGGGCTATTTTAAAATGTAGCAAGCTCTTCTACATTAATAATTAAGAAGAGAACCCAATCTCCAAAAATTTAGTTTACCAAAAGCAAGAGCAGCAGTTTACACTGGCTGTGGAAACAGTTATAGTCCATTGCAGGTTGAATTATTTTACAAACTAAATATCTCTCCCATAAATTGTTTGAATTGGCACAGCTAACAGCAGACTGAATTTACAACTGTACAGGTAGCAAGAAAATGCAGAAATTGCATTTTTGAAGCATGTGTCCTAGGCATCCACTTTAGAATGAGATAACCAGATTCAGAGGTGATCATTTCTCTACTCAGACCATAAAAGAAGTCTAATGATTTGTTTAGATGAAGACATCTATATTTGTTTAGCTTATTCACATATCAGACTCTACAAGAAAATAAAAAGAAAATCAGTAGATACTTAAGAGAATGGGACTTTGCTGAAAAGCAAAAGTCTTAGAAGTGCAGATGACTTTGATGTGCCCCTTGCTTAGACTTATTTAGTAAATTGAATGAGAAGCGCATAGGAGGCAAAACCCCCAAACAAACAAGCAAACAAACAAAAAAGGGCAAAAACTAAACCAAAACCAAACAAACAAAAATCCAAAACAAACCCAAAAAAACCACCACACACACACACACAGCCCTTATGGTTGATCTTATACTGAGGAAAGCCCCAGATAAAACTGAGAATATAATCTGATAATTTATTTGACAAACTGCTGCTTCTACTCCTGTTCTCACAGAAACTATTGACAATCAATTATAGAGCTTTAGGCTTTATTAAAACAGCATATAGGTACAGGTTATAATTATAAAGAAAGAGATCTCCCTGCTTTTCAGTGCCRTAACATGCCTACATATCCAAGACTTTCCATGGGCAAACTATGCTGGTATTTGTTGTCACTGGCACTTTGGACTAGATAATCCTTCTAAGTCACTTCCAGCTGAAATATTCTAAAGTTTTAAACACTTTTTGGAAGGAACACAGGGTTTTCAATGAATACTCAAATAACAGACATTGGAGACCCTCAAGGAGTCAACAGAAAGGCAAAACTCACTTCCTGCTTCTTGGAAAATCAGAACAATRCAGTCCTAAAAACCAAGATAAAGCTTCCTGGAAAGGGCATACAAACACYGAGAAACACAAACACACAGAGACATTATTTCCACAGTTCAATTATGTTCCCAGGGGCTCAAGCCCCTAAGAGTGAATAATATGTGTCAACAAGTGTCTAGTCTTCAAGACTTCATGCATTTTCTGTCRAGGCCATAAAAGAAGTACCTGATTCAGAGAAATGTATGTAGGTCTGAAATTTCTTCACTCTTTGTGAAGTTCTTTGGGGATTTAGAGAGTCATACCTAAATGGCTCTGTCTTTCTGCCATGTCCTCCCCAGGTTGAAATTCATGAGTACACTGAAAGAGATTTCTCTTTAATCTCTTTCTTGCCCTCTTAAACCCTCTGTGCTGTCCTGAAGTTAACAAACACAAAATATGACCAACTTATGCAAAAGCAGATYAGCACTTACTTTGATTTTCCTTTCAAATGCAAATTAGATAATATACCAGGAGAGAAATAATATCTGAACMATTATTTTAAAATCCTTTTCCTATCTTCTAACTCTAATACAATCATTAATAGTAATTTATGGCAGACAGTTACCAAAGATGATAATTTTGCCCAGTTGTTCTACAAAAGATTCCTGTGTTCTTCTCTACCACTACAAAATGTAAATGAATATTTAAAAMTGTATCAAATAAACACCTCTAAAAAAAATTAAAATACTGAAAGGTCTTTTGAAATGTACTGACATGTAAAAGCTTCTACCCATAGGTTTGTAATACAGATGGCACCTTAAATTAGCCTGTGTATATTTTAAAGGGATTCTATGAAAAATAAGAAATGTAGATCACAACCTTTTTATACTTATATTCTCCCAGTATTTGAGGAACACACAGAAGAAAAATCTGTCCTCCAAAGTGTTTAATAAAGCTGAATATTTAAACAGCTGTTTGAAAAGATTTGTCAAGYTGCTCATCTGAAATGCCACATTCATATCCCCACGAATACCAAAATACAGCTAGTCTTTTCAAGCACAGATTTGAATGACAATAGTGACATCGAGTGGTCATTGTTGTTAAATGCTGTGTATTGGCATGAAACCCCTGCTGTGATGGTAATGCCAATGTGCAGACAACGCCAGTGGCACACAGTGCTAGGTCAGCTCATCTGCTTGTGCAGCAGCTTCGGAGGTGAATGCATTACAGATTGTCAGTGTGCAGTTTAAGTTCACAGTTTGTTCTCCGGAGCAGCAGGAGAGCAAAGATCACTCAGGGATTCAATGAACAACTCATGGTTTTGGTGCTCACTAAATCATATTCCTAATATGTTGGGTTTTGGTGCTCACTAAATCATATTCCTAATATGYTGATTCTTTCTTCACTCCCTTTTCCCAGTGTCCATTACCACAGTGAAACAGGACGTATACCAAAAACTCCCCATTCTTTTTACTTCTCTATTTTTTCATTAGTGTGTTTCATTTCTATGTTTAAAAATACTGCTCACATATTAAGGCTGTATGTAGCCTTAACTGTGATGGCAGACACCTTCTGTCAGTGACAAACTTCAGAATTCACTGGAACTCTTCACAGGTTTGAGTTGCAAGCATGGCTGTCATTCAGAGCATGTCTCTGAACACATTCTGTGCTCAAACAYACTTCCATACCGTGCCCTGCATCTGCATGCTGTGCCCTCAACAGGAAGCTCTCATCAGTGTCTGGACACTGAGGGRACATGCTACGAGTACAATGCAAAAATCTTCAGATTTCAAGGAGGGAGTGGTCTTTTGTCTGTAGGACACGTAACAGCTTCTGCACATGATGTGAGATTTTGGAGGAACTGAAGAATAATGCAGAAAAGGAAAAGCCTTTTATCACTGTAATAACAGCCCATATGGATAAGCAACCYGCTTCTCAAACTCATATGGTATGCACAAAACATCCTGTTTCATTTGCTTGCTGCTTTCTTGTTCCGATGTCCTCAATCATTAGTCCCTGATATGCTACAATGGAAATAAATTATTTCTACAGCATTTCTGTAAGAAAACTAATTGAGTGTACTAAAGTAATGGATATTTACAATGGGGTTTAAGATGAAAAACATAGCAGACTTTGCTACGTGMACAGGAGGCTGAGATATCAAAAGACTTTCTGCAACATGATTCCAGCATGGACCTGCAGCAGTGCCCTTTCTGGAGCACTTCAGTGCACTGAGAGAGATARCCAGCACAGGATAGAGATAACCAGCTTGAGACAAGATGTCTCAAGCTCCCAAAGAATGTACAAAGATGTAAAAGGAAAAAGCTGGGCCAAAACATAGCTTGTATTTATAAACATCTGAAGGAGTGAAGGAGGCTCATGGAATGGGAGAATAATAAGCATCTGTTAAGGGACCCAGGATAATACTAAATGAGCATGTATAAATCTCTACATTGAGTATAAAGATCATTTAAATAATGTAGCATAAGCTGTGCAGCTAWGAGATTTCAGTAATGAGATTTAAAYACAAAAGGATGRTTAGAAGATGTATAATTGTATTAAATGATGTGGGACATAAGCATGATGCAAATGGTATGGAATAAGGCATGGAGATTGTGTTGAGTGTGGCTGGGATGGAGTCAACCTTCCCCTAGCAGCTCTCAGTGCTGTGCTTTGTACCTGTAGCTAGAAAGGTGCCAGTGTCACACACGAGTGTTTTGGCTACTCCTGAGCACTGCTCCCACAGCCCCAAGGCTGTCTCTCCAACATCCCCCCACACCCCTAAAGGCCAGTAGGCTTGGGGTGGGCAAGAGGCTGGTAGAGAACAAAGCCAGGACAGCTGACTCAAGCTGACCAAGGAGATATTCCATTCCAAATAACATTGTACTCAGCAATAAAACTAAGAGAAAGAAGAAGGAAGAGGGGCATTTGTCATTTGGGTGTTTATTTTCTAGAAAATCCACTAGGCATACCAAAGCCCTATTTCCCAGGCATTGGCTGGATATCACCTGCTGATGGGAAGTAGAGAATAGATCTTTTTGTTTCCCTTTGCTTCCATGTGCAGCCTTTCCTTTTTCTTTATTAAACTGCCTTCATTTTGGCCTATGAGCTCTTCTTCATCCAATATTCCTCCCCTGGACCCTGCTGAGGGCAGGGATAAAGCAGCTGGATGGGCACTTGGAGAGTCAAGGTCATCCCATCTTTACTTTACACAGCACAAAATCAGCTCTTCCCAGCCAGCTCTTCCCTGTGAGGACATTACACAAAAGAACATCTGAAAGGTCAAAGCCCAATTACAGCACRCAATTTATTCTTCTATATGTGTCTTTCTAGGTGGCCTGGCCATTTCCATCAATAAAGCAATTAATCATCTGTATTATTTGTCTGACACCAAAATAGACTGCTGCAAAGGTATCCAAAAGCTTAGAAGCCAGCATCTACTCAGTAACAGGATAAAAATAAAATCTCAATTTATTCTCCAAAATGTACAATAACCATGTTTTTCACAGAAGTATGGGACACTTAGATATCAGAAAAGGCTGATAATTCTTTTTTAATTGTCAGGCAGACATAGCACATAAAAAGCAGACACTTTTAGAATAGCAATGTATGATGATATACATTCATAAACACAGAATTTTTTAGTGATTTTAACACCTTACATAAGCCAASCTAAAGCTATTATCTGCTTCCTGTCAGTCCAAGTTGATGGTCACATTAAAAAGAATTGGGCAGACAACAGTTGCATAATAAATGAATAATCAGAACACTGGAAGATTTTTTTTAAATATCAGATGCATAAAACTCATCTTACTGCCCTCTTCCTTATTATTTTCTACCTCTTTCCCATCTATCCCTTGTATTCTTCAATTATCTTTGATCAATTTAGACACTATTTAAGAAAACAGAATATATCTTTGGGGTTGTTTATGTTATTTTAAGTACAAATATTTCTAACCCAAACTTAAGCCTTTGAATCCTAAAGAAATAATAAATAAAAATAAATTATTGAGTATTTTCCTAAAAGAACTTTTAACCCTTCCAGCCTAACAGAAACAGGTTAGACTAAAATTTCCCACCTCAACTTGTCTCAGAGGTTCTCATTTACCTCAAACTTAAACAAGATTAACTTTCAGTTTGACACWCAAGGTGCAACAGGAAAACAAACTTCTTAATGGTTTTTAAATTGCAATATTTTCCAATTTGAAATTCTAACTCTTATTTACGTAATGAAAATCTTCTATAATCATAACAACTTGATAGATTTTCCAAAATCAATTTCTCATTACAACAGTTCCTGAAAAGCCAGTACTCCTGACTCAATCACAGTTGTTTCCTTGCCCATGCTTCTATGCTGGAGATGCATATTTCCTCTTTTATTTTGGCTACATGTACAGCACCACTTCTACAATATAAATACCTTCAGCTTGAAGGTCACGTTCTAAACTAATTTGTATTTGATGCTCTTAAAAGGTACTCTTTATAAAACTTTTGAAAAATCGGYTTCAATAAATTTGCTGAGATATGAATCTATACTGGAGTTTTTCACTTATTGGAAATACTTTCACAGAAACATATTTATTTCCAGTTTACCAAATCATACAAAATTTCTCTTTTTCTTTGAAGACCACAAGGTGGCATGTGAAACATATGATAACGCTAACAACATGCTTGAAAAAATACAGTAGAAAAGTGACATGCAATTCTACCAGATGACCATAACATGAATACTCAAACAGTTTTAAGAACTAGTCTAAATCCTCTGCAGGAGTTTGCCTTTTTCAGTCCAAGCTCTTTGCATTGGAAAAGGAACAAGATGTGCAAGCTTTTCTTTAACAAGGAGGGATTATTCTTTCTAATATAAAAGTATATAAAGGCATTCTAACAGACAGTGGGTCTTGCTACCCACAGAGTGATCAGAGGGAACTCCAGCAAATTTCTTCCAGGATTTCCATTTAGCCATAAGAACCAGAYGACCATCATGCATGCAGCTGTGGCGTGCTAAATCTTCATTTTAGTGAAAATTTAATTAGGAGGTTTTATTAAGCATGAAATTAATTTAAAATGAAAAAWATATGGAATCTGGTACTGTTTTGCTACACCATGGAAGTTCTGAGCCTGTTCACACWGATGTCTGAACACAATGAAAAGTTTTTCACTTATCTCACATACTTCTAAATTCAGCATATCCAGGAGATCCAGTGGGATGCCTAAAGGACCCAAAGATCTAACTGTGTTAACTGTTAGGAGTGATTGTTGGGGTATTTTCTTCTCATGTGCTTTACTCAAGATGATAATACTAYATTTTTGCCATTGCCAACAAAAATYGAACYATGTTGATGTGTCCAGTTTTCTGAATTGCACTCCAGAAAAACGCCTTCAATCCTCAAATYACTTCACATGTATTCCAAACCCAACCTTTCTGCTCCATCCCAACTACAGTCTCAGCTCTTCTGGGTTATTTTACCCTGTATGAAGGCAACCCCAGGCCAGTCAACTCTTTACATGCATTTCCTATATTGACCAAGTGTCAGTGTGTTCATGGAAGACAGCCACAGAAAAGGTCCATGTGCTCCACTCCATAAACACTCCTGAAAGGGTCATGTTAATGACCTGCCAATACCTATGGGCGTTCAAACAAATTGAACCTGTAAGAGCGTTGTACCCTATGTAAACGGAGACCTCACTTCATACAGGTTTTGCATATATATTGTTCAAGAAAATATTCCACCTTCATTTCTGTTTTGGTTTTTAGTCTGGTTTGCTTTGGGTTTTTTGGGCTTTTTTTTTTTTTCTGACTCCTTTCTAGAATTTACCCCACCGCAAACTGTTACATTTGTGAGAAAAATATGCCTTACGTTATTCCYTGATGACACATGCTAATTGTTTCTACAAACAGGAAGAGAGGGCCATGTGTTTATTCCTGAGAAAATGATTAACAGGTTGATTCATTATGGCTTACTATAAATTCCTTGAAGCGTAAGCACTGTTGCTAAAAGTCATAGACTTTCAACATAATACTTATCAGGAAATACCTGCTCCTAAACGAATGAGAAGTAATTGCACTTACTAAAAAAACTACTGAGGCTTTGACTATGAGAATCACAGGATCTAGGCAAAATTTAACCTTGGAAGGTTTTCAAACCTGGAGCCGGAAATTTGGGCTATTTTTCCTATTATGAATGCAGTCCTGTATGCTACTAARTATGCTAAGTTCTTACAAGTCTTAACTCCTCATTTCATTTACAGATAGGTTACATCTTAATTTGATTTCAAAACACATAGATGTTGTCAAATAAACATGCCAATTTTCCGCTTATTTAAGTGTCAACACAAACCACAAAAAAAGCAAATGTAAACATATAACGTTTCAAACTCCCACATTCCCACCTGGTTCTGTGAATCCACTTGACTATCTAGACCTTGCCTTGCAGTCTTGTAGTTAAGTAATGGATGTTGTCCTGCTTTATGACTCTGTCTTAACAGACAGTTTGACRGCTATTTGGAAAGAATTGTAGCTATTCAAGTTAGAGGACAGAGCTCCAACACATCATGTATTTATGGGAACTGAAATGACACACCTAGCAGATTTGTAACACTCCAGGAGGTGCCTTGAATCATAGAATCATAGAATGGTTTGGGTTGGAAGGGACCTTAAAGATCACCTAGTTCCAACCTCCCTGCCTTAAGCAGGGACATCTCCACTAGATCAGCTWGCTCAGAGCTCTATCCAACCTGGYCTTGAACACTCTCAGGAGTGAGGCATCCACAACTTCTCTGAGCAACCTATTCCAGTGCTTCACCATCCTCACAGCAAAGATTTTTTTTCTGATATCCAATCTAAGCCTACTCTCTTTCCAATTCATTCCATTTCCCCTGTAACTACATGCTCCTGTAAAAAGTCCCTCTCCATTTTTCTTGTACTGTCCTTTCAGGTACTGGAAGGCTGCAAATACCCCAAAGCCTTCTCTTTCCAGGCKAAACAAAYCCAGTTCCCTCGYCTTTCCTTGTGGGAGAGGTGCTCCATCCCTCTRATCATCTTGCTGGCCTCCCCTGGACTCGYTCCAACAGGTTCATGTCTTTCCTGTGCTGGGGATCCCASAGCTGGATGCAGCTCTCCAGGTGAGTCTCAGCAGAGTGGAGCTGAGGRGCAGAATCACCTCTCCTGACCTGCTGGCTTCACATCAAATCTGCTGCATTTATATAATAGTTTAAATTTTAAAGGAGAAAACTAAAGGGGGGGAAAAAACCCAAAACCCTTGCTCTAATTCACTGGTGAAAGAAAGTTTTACAGCTTTCTCTCAGCTGAACTAATTTTATGGGAAACACCAAGAATAGCAGAATTTTAGGCTGGAAACCAAAATGAAGGTTAAAACCTAGGAGAAGGGGGAAGCTGAAATATTTGAGGAAATACCCAGCATAAAAAATGCACATAGACTAATCCTGAATGGAGCAGACTACTGAATACCTAATACTACCTGTGCTGTAAAGTTGGAGGTGTCAGGGAATGCTCCTAGGCCTGACACTCRCCTTCCAACAGGAGATAATTCTTTAAGAATTCTATTAAAATAATCCTTTCTGGCTCATGAGAAATACTGCTCTCCTAATARTCTCCATGGTTCAGGAATTAGAGCTAGGAACTCCTCTTAACGGGCATTTCTGATGCAGATTCTGTTTCAGATGGAGGACAATCATCCCTGCTASTTGTCCTTATTGCTAAGAATTTTTTTTCGATTCAGCACCTAGAATGGACCTGGGCTTCACCTGGCCCTAGAGAATCCACATGTTAAGAAAGGTACAGAAGAGTACCACAGTGTAACTGTGTATAAGGAGAATCTTTCAAAATCACAYCTTCTTTTCCTTCCTCCTCTAACAAACTTTTGCCTCTGCATTAGTTCCACACAGAAAAAGCTTCACTGGGTTCACTCAAAGCCAGGGGCTAAGGAACAGGAGGTCATAAAGTTCATAAAGTTGCTCAGGTTCCACAAGCAAGTGGAGAAAAGAGGAAGCACAGTGAAAAAAGCAAATAAACATTGAAATGGTTCAGGTGTGGGGTGGCTTTGTTAAACTGCTAGGGCTGAAAGGAAATGTCATTTACCTTCAAAAGAGCACTAAGAGTTTATCCTGATATTACACTCAYGGTGTGTCATCACCACATGAGCACCAACAGTAGCACAACATGGAAATAAAAATCCAGGTGACTCAGAAGCATCAAACCCCAAGCACTCCCTCCCTCCTCCCCTCCAAACTGCTAGAAAAGCTCYCAGCAGCTCTGCTGCTCCTCGATTCAGTCAGCTGGGGAGTGTCAACATGTSGTAATAGCTGGATACAAGTACTTTCATGCAGCTCTCTTAATATAAAATTGTGTCAACAGACATCTAAAACCATAGGTAACAACTTCCAAAAGAGTTCAGATGCTCAGGAATGGCCCACCTTGAGTGTGGCACTCGCTAACAAGGAAGGGTTGGTTGAGGCTGGCAGGAGAATACACAGAGGATTTCAAAGGTTGTTGGTTTCCATGGTTGTAGCACTCATTACCAATAGATCTGAGTAAGTGTATCATCACATTGCCAGCGTGACAGCAGGCAAAATAGGATTTCAGCCAGAATCTAAACACCTGATGCATTATTTTAGAAAAAAAAAATACTTGTTTCAGTAAGAACCAACACAACTGATGAGGTTACTACCAGAGTCCTTCATTCCTGCTACGTGGAAATAGTACAAAATATTCAGGCAAAATATTCCTTTTAAAAAGGTGATTATAACCAAATATTCCTTATCTTTTTATGCAAAAGCTTGAGAATCCACAAAATAAAAAGCAGAGACAAAGGCACTGTGATTACTGAATGAAAACTCATTTTCTAAAACAGGGTCTTTTGTACAGCTCCAAAGACACAACTAAAATTCAGAGACCATCAAGTGCTAAGAGGAAAAAAAAGCCATTTCCCAAAATCTTTCAGAATATTTAATAGATAACAGGGTCCATCATGTTTAAGTTCAACAGCAAAAATACAGTAAAGCTGTTTGAGATATAAAATCATCATCATGWAACCACAGCTTCTTTCAATCTGAACATCTTGTCCTGACAACAAGCAACAAAGAGACKCCTGCCATTGTGGAAACACAGTCAGTCTGGTGAACTGCAAAAAAAAAAACAAMAAAAAAAAAACCCCAAAAAAAACCAATAACCACACCAATTAAAAAAACCACAACAAAAACCACACCACACCACAACTAGATTTGGTGTTCAATATCCATAAAAATGAAGGCACTAAATATTTTTGGTGGAGTATTAGTAGCTAGTAGCTAGCTGCCCTCCTAGATTTTGCAAGCTGAAGGAAGACTAAGCCCATTGCCATAACTTTCATACTTTCAGAACCATTTTTTTCATTTTAAATTCAAGAAAATGACAGTCATTACAACACTAATCAAACCACTATGAACACTACACACACAAAAAGTATCCTCTTTGCTGTGGACTTTGCTTACCTCAATATCAGTGGGGATTTTCAGGAAATTTCCATGTGAAAGGATGAGACAGATCCAACACTTAAAAATGGAAAATACTATGTGGGAAATCTTACAAATTAAAATTTCAAACAAGTAAACCACAGGCAGCTATTTATTTGGAACATGCTATAAATTTCTATCATTTAGAAACAGTATTTAACAAAAACTTTAGCTTTATCAAAAGTTTAAGTTATCTACCTTAGGACCTCAGCCTTGCCCCCAAGCTGCCATTAGGGTTAGGCTTAGGGTTTGGGGTGTCATGAGGACTACAGCTCCAGGAACACTGTACTTGGAATAGGCACGGCAAGAGAAGCATGGCACTGCTCCAACAGTGCTGCTTCCACATCCACTTTTAGAATCCCAACAATTTTCCTGGGGTTTAAGTCAGTGTACCTAACACTATAAATATACATGAAATCAACMCAGCACACAGTAACAAGATGTACAAATAAATTTTCAGTATAGTGACATCTTAATGACAAACACTGTAAGAATATATTTACACAGTGGTTTTATAATGCAAGCTCATGGTAATTATCCTTTGCATACCATTTTCTTTAGGAAACAAAATCGTCCTTATACATCAAATTTAAAATTGTATGACTAATGGTACTACCAACATGGTTAATACAGAGAGAGATAGGCATAAACAGATACCCAAAACTTGCATATTGCAAACATTGCATCAAGATTACAGTTTTGGGAAACCACCTAGCATGTCCTAAGGACGTGGACTAACTGAAAACTGAAAGTAAAGTCACCAGTTGCTTTACATGGTTGCTCATATGTTCATAATGCTGAAGTATTTGAAGGCTATAAATCAYCCAAGATACAAGAAAACTGGAAAAGCCACAAAGCTACTAAAGTGCAAGAACCTAGACAGAACTGAAAAGTTGTTGCCATGTCTTAAAACGAATGCTGTGAAATATCGAACATATGGTAGTTTGAAAACTTAGGTCTTCTCCCCTATTCTCTTGTCCATACCTTTGAGTGGGAGAAAAGASAGGTGAAAAGCCACAGGCGCTTAGCCCCTGATCCACACACATGGAAAGGCAAGTGAGTTGTTCTATTTACCTTTATTTCATGCTGTGGAGCTGTCACTCCTTGTGGAAAGCTACAAACCTCTACCTTTAAATCAAACTATTTTGTTAGCCTGTGAGAATTTGGCTTGGTGAACAGGCTTTACAAAAGCTTCCTGCACAACCTTCACATAAAACTCTCATAAATACATCAGTGTATCAGGCAGCTTGTTCTGAGCAGGGGCAAGGGTGAACTTGCACTTACTGGAAATTTCGAAATTACCTTTTTGAAATGTCGCTATCCTGAAATATCTTTCTAGGACAAACACGGAGGAGATAAGTGACTGCAYGAGACAAAGCTTTTCTCACTTCACTTGAGCAATGAGTATACACGGGATGGGTCTCTGAGCAACCTGGTCTAGTGGAGGGTGTGTCCTGTCCTGGCAGAGGAGTTGGGACTAGATGATTAAGATCCCTTCCAACCCACTTCATTCTACGATTCTATGCAGTGAACAATTCACCGCGGCGATCTGAGCTCGGTTCTGGCATCCTGCATCATCTTTCGAGAGCAGAACTCACACACCYCTCCCGTCCCCGGACGGAGGGGATGCCTCCTCCTCTCCAGCGCCATGCTCGTTCGGACGCGGTGGGGCGATGCTCCATCCTTGGCCCGAGGGATGCGTCCCGCCACATCTCCCGCGACTGCCGAAGGGCGAGACTGCCGCCCCGGCCCGGCTGTCCGGGGCACGGCCGCCACCGCACTCCTGGGCTCGCTCCTCCCATCCCGCCTGCTCCGCCTTCCCGACCCGCGAACCGTGGGACTTACCCACTTTCCGTGAGGAAGTGGCTCGTCGGTGGGGTAGAGGGAGGAGACAAGTGCTGGCCAACGGGAGAGCAGGCGGGGCAGGGAGGTGCGGGGGAAGCGAGGAAGTGGGGCCGGAGGAGCGGCGCTCCGGGCCGCGCTGCGCCCGGCGGAGTGCGAGCATGAGCGGCGGGGATGGCGGTGGGCGCCGGGTGGGKGCCCTCAGCTACGGTCTCCCCTCCATCCCCTCCAGCAAACTCCCGGACTTGCGTTTTATCAGCCGGGGCGCTTAYGGGACCGTGTCCGCCGCCCGCCACGCCGACTGGAGGGTCCCGGTGGCCCTCAAATGCCTGCAGGGGCCGCTGCTAGACAGGTAACGGGGTGGGCRGGGGGCCGCCGGCCTGGGGCAGCGCCGGGGCAAGGGCCGGGCCGAGCCCGCCTTTCCCTGCACCGGCGCCCAGAAAGGGTCGAGGTACCGGTCGAAGATGTCGGCGTGGGTTTCTGAGGTCTGTGGATCAGATCCTGGTGTTTCGGGAGGCARCCTTGCTCTAATTCCACGAGGACAGGGGATCTCACCAGGATGATTCAGCTTGGGCCAAGAGAAAGCACGGGCCGGCCCCGGAGCTTCCTCTGTTTCGATTACTGTAAAGGGATGGTTTCGGTCTCGGTCTGTGAGACACTAAGTTGTTTCTTTTGGAGTTTTGTTTTTTCATCTTCTGCACTGTGCACCTTGAGCCCTCCTGAAGGTTAGATTGACAGAGTTTGATTTCTTACTGGTTTTGTTGTTTGCTAACGATTTTGCTGAGGTATCAGCAGGATATTAAAGTACRGTGATTACTATAGATTTGGTGTTTACATAGAAGAATATAGGGAGTATACTGTTCTATCCAGTAGAGATTGCTTCTAGAAGAAGCTTCTCTGAGATAACACAAAATTATTGGTTTTTCCCATATCTCACAGTACTGAGAGAAACTGAGATTTAAAATAATAGGCTTGTAGGCCCCCCTGTAAAACTGGTATTTTTTGTGTAACAATCAGGTTCCCAGTTTTCCAGGTACCCAAGTGGCAGCATATTTATTACAGGAGCCGTCACTCCATGTAAGGGGGCAGCAAATTGTACTTTTTCATTCGTCTCTGTCTTATTCAATCCCCATAGTTCCAATTTGTTAACATATCAATGCAAATTTGCCTCTTCTTAGGCTGTCTGGAGCCTACCTGACTGTAAACCTGCCGCTGAATCTTATCTTGGTGTCTTCAGGCTTTTGCCTCAGGTTTCTTTGATCTGGTATTGAGCCTTCTAGGAAGGATAGCTTCACTCAGAAAAGCTTCTAGTCTCTTGACTCCATATACTTGAATATAAGACAGGTTGTTTTTAGCTCTTTCATCTGTTATTGTTCAGGTTTGTGTATACACAGGTTTTATCTCTGAAATCTTGCCAGAAATGGAATCTCAGTTATGTGGTATTTTCCGATAAGTATGGGGAGGGATCACGGGTGTTGTGGCTTTTTTGTTGTTGTTTGTGAATTTTTTTAAAATGTCTGCTTAAATCCCAGCTAACTGGAAATACAGTATTTATTCTCAGAACACAGTTGGGAGAAACCACCAAGGCTATTTTTAGCCTTGCAAGAATTTGGATTAGTGGGACATGTATCCTGTGAAATTGTGATTGAAAGGGACAGTGAGGTAATCAAAATAATTCAGTCACCTATCATATATCATACAAAGCCCAGAAATGCTATCAGAAGACTCAAAGCTGTAAAAAAATCCATTACACCCAAGTCTCGGAAGCAAGTGCTTTGTTGGTGGTAGGCAATATAAAATGCCAGCCTGTCAGTTTTGTCAGGAAAAGGGATGAGTTCATGGTGCCACTAATTCCCCAAGTGGGAAGTGTGTGCTGTGCGTCCCAGAATATGGTATGTGACCAGCCAAAGAGCAAAGCCAGTTGGGAAGCTGTTGTGGAAATGTGCCCATTTAGGCATTACTCAGTGCCCTTCTGGCATGGAGCAGACAAGGTGAAGTGACTGACAGAGGCAGGAATAGACTAGAGTATGTCACAATTTGTTTCCCGGCCCCAGCTGAATCCCATGCTAATGTGCCTGAGTGTCTGGGAAAACCCCAAAGTTCCTCAAACCTAGTCATGTCTGGAGAGAGTGAGGAAAGTGTAGAGTTGTGTCTTCCATCCCATGCTTGTCTCAAAGGCTGTCTTTTAACTTCTGTCATTTCTTAGAGTTTCCTATAAGTCTTTTTCCATCACATTTTTCCCCATACATCCTGACAGCCTTTTCTTTGTGAGTGCTAAACCCACCTTGATGGATCCAGACTGCCCTGAGTGCTTTGGGGTGTGCCCTGAGCTCGATGGGCACAAGCCAGCTCTCAGCCCAGRGCTGTGCCGTGTTCATAACACAGTGCTGTGCTCAACAAACCAGGGTGGGCATAGCCCTGGCCCCAGCACAGCCCTATTGCTTCTGAGTCAGACTGGCTTATGCCCAAAGGATCAATCTTAAATATGCTGTAAATGTGTTTGAATATCCTAGTCATGTACTTGTACCTGTACTGGTCTCCACTGGCATAAGAGCTGTTTTTYGGCTTTTTTTGCCGAATTATGCTTCATGGTCCAACTATCCTCATTGACAACAAACCAGTTTTTWTCAAGACTATTTGGGATATAAGGCATACCAAATAGTTTCTATTTTTAGGGATGGAATCGTACTCAATCTTGAATAAAACTTGACCATCTCAAATACACGTGCTGCAAGGTCTGAATTTATAAAKATGTATCAAACCCACATTTATGAGGAGTTTTGAAGTAACAGAGTGGATCCACACAGTCAAATTCAGGCATCCAAACATCATGAGGCTGGTCTGTTCCTGGTTCCTGTATGTCTAGGGGATGTTTTGTCCAGAGAGTGATTCAATGCAGGGGCTGTTTGAGGGAACAATTTATATCAAAACAAAGCATAGTTAATTGTTCATTTTCCTTCAGAAAGGAACTTCCTTTCCTTCAGAAGTCAAAAGTGCATTCCTTTAGCCCCTATTATTTTAGTCCACATCAGAGTCCACTTAATTTAAGTGGTTGGAGAATCACGTGTATTAAAATCTCCACACTCTAGAAGATAAATTGGGCCTGAGTGAAAACTCAGGGTTTGAAGGTGTTCAGTAAAGTGGGAGAAATGCAGCTGGTTGATACCATTAAGGTTACAAGGAATGGTGGAGGCTGGAAGTTCTGACCGTATCCTTCTTCACTGGAAACATGGTTGAAATGTGTGCTAGAAATAGATTTATGTGGTACAACAAAGCCAGGGAAACTGTCTTGTCTTTGCATTTGCAGATTCTGATTTGTCTTACACTGTCTTGGTCTCAAAACAGCATGGTAGAAATCAAATGGGGAAAAAGTGGTGGTACTGCATACAGGGATATAATTGACAGAGAATATAGTGAACCCAGCATTGGCTTTGAGTTTCCTAGTACTGGTATAGTAATGTATTTTATTTGTTTGCTTGTTTTCTTTAAGTGATAGAAACCACCTTCTAAAAGAAGCAGAGATCTTACACAAAGCCAGGTTTAGTTACATACTGCCAATTTTGGGAATTTGCAACGAGCCTGAATTTCTGGGGATAGTAACAGAATACATGACCAATGGGTCATTAAACCAGCTGTTGCATGGGGTAAGTGTACTTATGGTCTTTAAATATGATACCTGGCTGCTTCAAGTAAATTGCAATATCCATACTTAATTAGTATAGTAAAGTATTTTATTTATAATATTTCACACTAGAAGACAGTCATTATCCCCAGCAGTTTTTGGTGCTCAGATAGAGCTTCTGTATCTCAAAAAGTCAACTAAATTTTCTCAACTGACTTAAGTTTTATTGAACTTTTTCCTTTGATGTTGTGACGTGTAACGAGCTTTATGTTGAATTATTACATACAGTCACTTTAAAAATCTCAATTGTTCTCTAATTAGATTCTGAAATACTTATGCTTGCTTCAGTCTGGGTTTCTGAATTACTGCCAATACAAATATTGATTTTTTTTTCACGAGTTTAAATATTTAAAAAAAAAAATTGAAGATTTTGACTTCAGTTTATAGAAGCCAAATATTGCTAATATAAACAGATATGAATATTTCTACCAGATCTTATTCTCTGAGTAACTTCTCCTGCACTGAACTGTCAGTTGCTCCTATTAGCTTGGCYTGAACAGTGTTGCTACCACAAAGCTACTGCAGTTGTGAATCAACAACACTAAAGTCTCTTCTCCACCTTTAATCAATACACATCTTGTGCCTTAGAGAGCTCGGCTGTGTGGTTTGCATAAAGGCATTAGTGTCAATATGACTTTTAGGATTTCAGTTGAGTTTTACTGCATTTTTCTTGCTGTATTATTATTTATAAAGGTAGTAGTTTATGCATAGTTTCAGTAAAGCTTTTTTTGTTTGCCAGTGTCAGTTGAAGATATGATTTTTGCTATTCTTCATGTAGAACTCATAAATTGTGGGTTGCAAGTTTCATGGTGAAGTTCATCTGTAATTCATATTTCCATATGAATGAGTAATGTAGTAAATGTTCAGCATCATGTGTAGCCGTCATGAACTACTATGTGAATGCTAGGGAATGGAAACACAGCACTGCATTTTTTTTTTATATATATAATATTTCTTTTAACAGCTAATGGATCTTAATGCACCGTTACAATTTTTTAAGGAGTTTGTGTAATRTGTGTTTTAAAAGATTACTGCTTGCCCAAGTCATTTTCTTCTTATAAAATAAGGCTTTGTGTGTGCTGTTAGATCAGATCAGAACAGAGGATTATATTCTGGTTTTGTGGTTTTATCTTGGCAGAAAGATGTATATCCTGATGTTCCCTGGTGCCTGAGATTCCGCATTCTTTATGAAATTGCTTTGGGAGTAAACTATTTGCACAACATGAATCCTCCATTGCTGCACCATGACTTAAAAACCCAGAACATTTTGCTGGATGATGAGTTTCRTGTCAAGGTAGGGGTTTTTAATTCTTATGTTTTTCAGCATCCAGAATGAGTGAAAGTGTTTTCATTATTGTAGAGGAGGAAGGGTCAGGTTGTGGCCATAGAGAGAGGATGTAATTGTATAGTGGATTTTTTCTTCTATTCTTGCAGACAGAACTTAGGAGTTTTTCTTTTGGAAACTCTGTATTACTCAGTTGTGGATTTTATCTGTCTGAAAAGACYAGAAAGATAGAATTTGGGCTGTTTCTGCTATAGCAGTAGCTGATACTCAGTATTGGTGACACTCTTGTTTGTCAGCCTTCTGAGGGTTAGCTACATCTGGCCCTTCCTGAGAAGAAAATAGAAAGTGTCCCTGCCTGAGATGCTCTGACAAKTTACTTCTGATAGGCATTAGGTCAAATTCAAATGTTAATGCTCCATTTGATACTTAYAATGGAATCTGTTCTGTTGGTGTAGTGTAACAACATGTAAAACAAGACTGCAAAATCTTACTATGTTGGAAGGTGGCTTTTGTGAAACTCCTTAGAACAAGCAAACATACATGCAGAAGTATCAGTAGTTCAGAACTTTATTTCTGCCTTTTAAAATATGACTACCATGATATGAAAAAGAGACTGAAAGTACTTCTGACAAAATGTTTAGGTGCTTCCATAATTGTAAGAGTTGAGTTTGTTGTTTCTTGTTTTTTTAAAAAGATCTGGTTTTATAATTGATAGAATATGTTACTCAAGTAAATGGAAGTAAGAGATATTTTGCACTGAATTTATACTTGAAAAGTGAATGTTACAGTTGTTACTGTAAGTTGAGTCTCTTTGTGAGTTCTTTGAGCAAAGATTCACTGCWGGTTTCGTTGCATAGAATTTTTTCTTGGCAGCAAAGTGCCTCACATGGCTTTGTCTCTGCTCACACCCTCAGCAGGTTATACTTCCTCCCACTCAGTTGTGCTGGCATTGCCATCTCTTGAGCTTCCTGATAAACCTGATCAGGGAACTAGTCCAAGTCATTTTTTATCCACTCTCTTTTTAATCTGTAGCAGCTTTGGTGTGGTCTGGTGCTCTGCCTGATCTTATCTGAACAGTTTCTTTGCTGAGGCAATTGAAGGGAAGAGGTTAACTCTTGCATACCTGCCCTGCCTCCTGTAAGGACTGTCCTTAGGGTTTTAAGTGAAGCAAGATGCTCTAAAGTAGTACAGCTGACAGGAAATGCAAACAAGGTTATCATGCATGCCAAAGAGAAGAGGTACTGCATATGTATAAAAATARTACCATTGACAGAGTGCTTCTGACTGTCCCTGATCTACTGAATGAGCAAGAGTTAAGACCAGTTACAATGAGGAAGGCTTGAAGAGAGTGAATTGTAGAGAAGAAAGGTTACTTTTCATTGTGGATTTTGATGTATGCTCTTCAGAAAGCTTGTTTCTGTTATCACCACAACACTTCTTCKCACAGGCATCTTTGTTGCAGATGTTTTTGCTGTAATGCAAATGCTGGACAAGTGCAGAGCTGGTGGCTTGCTGCTTATCTCCCACGGATGCCAGACACTGCAGCTTATCCAGCAGGTGCATTCTGCTAAATGTTTCTCTCCTTACCCATAACCCAATCTGACATCTGGCACCCTGGCTCCTGGATGTCTGAGGATGTAAACTGAAGTCAGTTTCTTCTTCATATAGATGCACTGTGTCCTGTAGAAAGGAGCAAGGTCCCGGAGTGAACAGTAAAGAAAATATTCAGCAACTTTTGCAGCACAGAWTTTCAGAATATCAAATTTATTAATTCATGATTAATATTCCGTAGTTATGGGAGTGAGGTGAAGTGCCCTAAAATCTTTCTGTGAGAGGAGCTGCCTTGGGAAGCTGAGTTATGTACAACTATTATGATTCATACTAAACTTGTGCTTTCTTAACAACCAGGGAACTACAATGARGTGATTTTTTGCTTGCTTTTTTTAACACAAGGAAGTGATTTTTTTGATATGGTACAGCTATCTAGAGCAGATTCCTCAGCCATACTGCACATAAGTCCTTCCTTAAAAGAACAGGATAGAACAGTGCTATAGGGATAGCATGAGTCATGAGCTGAGAATGCTTTATGGACTGGAGTTGATGTTTCCTGTTGCTAGGAGAACAACATACTTTTTGTGTGTCAGGTTAAGTGCTTTGGGTGACCCCTTCTGGGCATATTTCAGGAATTTTGAACAACTGTCAGCAGATAAATCCAGTTTTTCTTCTCAGAGAACTGATTTGACCTTTCCAGATTGCAGATTTTGGCATGTCCAAGTGGCGTGTCATATCCATGTCGCAATCACGAAGTGAGTCCTCCTTGCCGGAAGGAGGGACAATTATCTACATGCCACCTGAGGATTACAACCCCAGCCAGAAAACCCGGGCAAGTGTGAAACATGACATCTACAGGTAACTCCTGTTGTTCTCTAGTGGGGTTTGAAATCTCAACTCAGATTTGATTTACTGAACTTAGATTTTAACATATTCTCAGCAATATCGTAGCTATATAGATGAAATGAATTGGGAAATAAAGAATTAAGTAATAGTTGGATTTAATGACTCATTTCTCTTGTGCTGTGACAAGTGTAATGCTCCAAAATTAAACTGAGACTACAGAAATAGGTAGGGGAGACTGGTTTCTGTAAATGAGCATATACGTGCAGACAGCGTTGGGAAAGGAGAAAGCCATTCACACCATTAACTCAATGCACATACTCTTGTAATTTGTGTAATCAAATAACATAATTTACAGAATGTACTTGGGGAAAGAAGAAAATGTATTCTTGGAAAAGAGGTAGATAAAAACAGGATAATGGGATTGGAGACAGTAGTTACAGTAATCTCCTTAAGGAAAAATTTACTTTATGAAAGTTATGGTAGTTTTGTGTTGAGCAGTCTGGAGTACAAGTAGTAGAATAATAAATAGAGTGGTGGTGACCCATATAACGAAAGGAAATCTCTCTGAGGATATTGGAGTTACAGTTGGCTGGTCTGAAATGGTTTGGAGAACTCAGAGATTACTTGAAGGATTTTGGGAGGAATTGTCATGTGTAAAGGAAGATTGAGGAGGCATGAACTGGCCAATCACTGTGACAAAGCCCATCATTCTGGTGCAGTCTGCCACCTTTACCTTCACTGATCTTTGACATGGCTGTATCTTGGTGTGAGATGACTCAGTCTTGCAAGGAAACCACTATTTCCCTTAATTACCCCTTGCCCTTAAGAAGCACATGAAGTTCCTTGAAGTTCCTTCYTTAGCCTTCTCCCAGGAGAAGATATGGATAAGGAAAACATTGAAAAGAAAAAAAAGATGTATTAAGGGGGAAGAAAGGGTGACTGGTAGCTTAATGAATGGGTAGAGATGAAGAGGACAAATGTTTCTTAGAAAGAAAATAATATTTTCAGAGGAATAGCAACCAATAGGAGAAAATATGAGAACACATCAGTAGAAGAGTGTAGAAAACAGATAAATTAGGAAGGAAAGAGATTATGTGAGAAGAAAGAACAGAAACTGAGACAACATTGGAAAGACAGATGTTCAAGGCAGGAAGACAAAGGTGCAGAGACAGTGAAGGACCACCAGAAAGGCCACACAGGAGATTCTGTGCTCACGAGTAGAAGGAGATGCTACAAAGCAGGAATAAGAAAGGAAAACAGGAACAGTGTAAAGAGGAATTCTGCAGTATTGTAGAACTGAGAAAATAATCTTTAATTGTAGAGAGATTCCAARCTGAATGAAAGATATTATTAAATATTTGGATATTTTCTGGATGTCTAATTAATTGATCAAAGTTGTTGAGATATTGAAGCTAATTTGTGAGGAAGGAACTTTCTTAAAGAAACRAATTGTTTAAACAACTGTTAAGCAGCTTAACTTCTACAAAAGGGATGATTTGCTTTACCAAAAAAATCAGCCTGCATGGATTTGTCAGGAATACATCAAAAGCAGACTTTCTAACAGGGAAGACTGCTTTTATGAATTTAGTAAATTTTATCAATGAAGAATGTTAAAATGTAAACAGAATAAATAGTTAGGAAAACTCAATTTATATGATTCGATTTTAAGCATCAGTTATTTGCTTCTTACTTCATTTTTTGAATTCTTACTTGGTAGCTGTCAGATGGTACAGTGCTCTAAGGCAGTTAAATGTAACCTGTATGCAAAATTTGGTACTTCGTAGTGATGTAGGAAGCTCAGTACATTTATTCCAAGGGTGAGGAACAAGCCTTAAGAGCAGTTCATCATGGTGATTATTTTCTGGAATGGCACTGTCACAATGCTTATAAAGACTTGGACTGAAAACATGGAAATACACACTTATCAGCACCTTGCATGTATTCTGAAGTTATGGAAGCCCTGAAGATTTAGCCTAGATTGTCTTTTCTAAATCCAGAGCTGGATACTTGAATACAGTGCTGTGATTAATATTAGGACCTTTTCATGGAGTAAGGCTTGATTCAGATATAGTAGAATACTTAAGGAAAAATTGGAGAGGACTGAGAATTCAATGCTGTTTTTAAATGAAATCAGCTCTAACCTTATTTAAAGTACAAAGTTGTTTAAAGTTTCCTCTTTCTAGTATATCCTGATGGCTGAAGAGAGTGACTAGTTTACTAAGATAGGGCAAGTTTGTACTCACTGAACCACTTACTGTTCATGTTGGTGTGAGTGGAAAAGAAGGTCAGTGGTTTGAGTAAGCACGTGTGTGTTCAATCTCCTGGCATTAGTTCAGAGTAGTCTTCCCAAGAGTTTGTTTTGGAAAGGGAATGCTGTGTGACATCTCCCCCTATGGAGAAGATTGCAAATGCTGGAAACATATATGGGGAGGGAGGAAGCTGGGGTGAGAATCCCAAGTGCAAGTTTGTATCTTACCTGTCTCAGTGACACTGTTTTGGGGTAGAGCGGTGGATCTAAGCCATCCTCCCAGCTTCTAAGCCACTACCCAGCTTCCCTTGGGAATGTCAGGGAGTGTCAGTGCATGCTGGGAAGATGCCAGAGTATTGCAGTTAGGACAGAGCAGTTGGCTCTCTGGGGTTCACTTGAATTTGCATGCTGACATTTAAACTCCATGTATGTAATTCACAACATATTAGCAGAACCAAGTTGATACTGATTTGGAATAGKAGTTTATATGCCATGGATCTTGTCTGTATTTAATAGTATTAAGTAGTTCTAGATGAAGTCAGCTGATAATTTTCATATATTCATGTCATCATTTTAGTTAGCTATAGTCAGTCTCATGTGTGCTTGAAGGACCATTTTACCAAAATGTTTTAAATAAAATGTGAAGCTGAGCATATTGTGTTGTTAAGTGTTGGTAGTCTAACATAACATCTTCTGTACTTTTTATATATAAACAGTTATGCAGTTATCATGTGGGAAGTAATGTCAAGGAAACAGCCATTTGAAGGTAAGGCCATGTCTTCCTTTAATTTATTCTCCCTGTCTTACCTAGAGGTTAAAAATGAAAACTGGGGACTTAATTTTAGGGGTTACTTTCTAATAATTCTACTTTTAAGCTTGTTGAAGAACACTTCAAAATACTCTTCAAATTAGACTTTTTTAGCATCTTTTTCTTCTTTAATTACAGAGTTACTTCATAAATTAATAATACCTTTTTGTTAATTAAGAAACATAACCTGATTTTGATAAGCTATAGATCCTATGTCTGCAAACTRAATTACTCCTCCTTTATAGTAAGCTCTTTATATTACATATATTTCTAATGACTTCACAATGTCTGTTTTGACAGAAGTTATAAACCCCTTGCAGATAATGTACAGCGTATCCCAAGGACAGCGACTAGACTTGAGTGAAGGAAGTCTGTCCATGGATATTCCTCATCGAGGGCTTATCATAAGACTGATGGAAAGTGGATGGGCACAAAACCCAGATGAAAGACCATCGTTCTTAAGTGAGTTTACCTTGCCAGATTTCTGTTGAACAGRGTACTTACAAAGCAAGGTTATAGTTGTGAAATGGAAGTGTTAAAGATGTCAGGAGGTCTGTGTACTCGGTCTTGTGGCTTATGATAAGGTGCTTGGCTGCTTTCTTCATGTGTGTAAAMAAACTTTTATGAGTGGAATTATGTGTGTGCCATGAAACCAGSTTGTTTGTTGGGGTCTTGTGCATTTACCATCTCTTAATTTACCTGTAAAAAAGCAGCATGTTTTGTTTAATTACTTGTGTTTGGAGGTTTTTGTTTATTGTTGAAAATAACTTGGGGTTTTTAAGGGGGGATGGGAGCAGTGAAGTATAAAACCAGTACTGTGGGATTTACGAGCACCAAACCAACACCAACGAACCATTGCACATAAGTTGTAGTGACTTCAACTTGTATTTGCATCTCAGTGTAAATCTTTTACTGACACTTTATCTTTTATTGTTCCATCTCCTTTATCAAGCAAGAGCTGGATTTTTTTCCAAGCAAGAAAATGTATCTAAATACAATATTTTCTAAAATCAAAAAGAATAGACACATCGTGATATTTCTGTATGCATTCTTGTTTTCTTATGCCAATTAACAAAAAAAAAATAGCAATTTAAATGTATGGTCAAACTGAATAGAAAACTRTCTGGGATATGTACTATGGTGTCAGCTAACTTGGCTTCTCTTTTTAATGCCGTCTATGTAGTAAGACAGTCTTTGAAAAAAAACGTGCATTGCTTTTGCCACTACTTTACTATCATAAAAAGAAAGAAGAAGTTGAAAAACTATTGCAAAATTAGGGGAAGTACAGCTCAGTGATGGGGAACTTAAGCAGTTACCATAGCATAGGGACACAGACAGTGTCATTTGGTTTCACTGGATGTGATCAGTCAGTGCTTTGACTATCCCATCATCTCTGGTCTCATGCATTATGCATATATTCTGGATAGTGCTGTTTTGGGGGTGTGCTTGTTTATGTTTCTGGTATAAATGTTTAACACCTCTTCTGGAGTGGGAAGACAGCAGCACACTCTGAGGTCTTATGGTGTTTGGTCCCATTCAGCTAATTAGGCTTGATGGGGCTACCTTAAAACACAGCAAACTCACCAATTTCTCCATGCCATGAATGCCAGACTTGCAGTTCAGCACTGTCTGGATCTCTTTTGGTACAGAGTGATCAGGTGGCCAGGTCAGGACRGGGTTTCTTGTGGTGGTGTGAACTGGTCTAACAGAAGCAAACAGCTTCTGTTTTAGCAGCTTAAGTGGTTTGATACATGTCAATAGACAAATTATTTTTGTATATGTAAGAAGGACACTTTAGTACAGTGACAACTTGATTTCCACTTCAATCCATTCACCAAGTACTCTTCCCTTGCCCAGAATGTTTAATAGATCTGGAGCCAGTTCTGCGAACATTTGATGAAATAGCTATGCTGGAAGCAGTAATTCTGTTAAAGAGATCAAAGGTAAGTAGCTTTTGTTACGGTTGTGAGTTGGTCAAATAAGTTGGTAACTTTCACTTGCTAAAAGAAGTTTAATCTCCTTTGTTATTTCTCCTCAGTTTCCTTTGTCTAATTTTGTATCTGATTGAAACATGAGTTTGTACAGAGCTGTCCTCCTGTCTTATAGCAGAAATTTAATACAGGTAAATATTTCTCTTCCAGTCMCTATATGAATCAGAAAGTATTTACAAGAGTGGAAAGAAAGCAAATGTGGAGCAGAAGTCTCTAAACATACCTCTGAATCCTGAAAAGGTAAATACTTTACATGTTACATTTGGTATGTCAGCATCCTGAGAGATTAAAGGAAGGTTAACTTGGTAAKGGGACTTGTTCTGCACTTTACTTTCCTGTGCAGTCAGGAAAGGCATGAAATGCATTACTTGAGCCAAGGTGTAACAAATGCAAAGCCATACATGTGAAGATAGAAAAGGGTGAGTATGCAGAAATTAGAAGGGCATCTAAATATGGGAAAGCTCTAAATATGGCATTGAGCTGTGCCAGGGGAGGTCTAGATTGTGTATCAGGAAAAAAATTCTTTACCCAGAGAGTGATCAGGCACTGGAACTGGCTCCCAGGGAATTGATCACAGCACCAAGCCAAACAGTGTTTAAGAAGTGTTTACACAATTCTCTCGGGTAAATGGTGTGACTCTTGGGGTAAATGGTGTGACTCTTGGGGTGGTCCTGTGCAGGGCCAGCAGTTCGACTTGATGATCCTTGTGGGTCTCTTCCCACACCACATATTCTGTGAGTCTGTGATCCCCTCAAGGAGGAATGCAGCACACAATGCCTGCCAATAGTAAGAGATTGTCTACTGCTCCCTTACACCTCTGTGGAGCTTGCTTGTATAGGGTCATACAGATTTGCATTTATCTTTTGATTCTTAATGCTTCTGCTTTTGGTTCTTACTAGTAGTTAAACTTGTATACAAAATTGCTGTCATCTTTAAAGACACACATGTATTGGGACTACRTGATTTCTTCCGATTTACCGTATTTTAATTGGGCTGTCTATTGAGCATTTTGATAGCGGGGAAAACATGGTGAAGGGAAGRTTCTCTGTAAAAAAATTGCAACTTCATATTTGTTTAATGTGCCTGTTCAATGTACACCTGGATTTCTTTCAGCCAACATACTCTAGCTCTGTACAGTGTGATGCGCTTCCCCTTCGGAGCATCTCTCCAGATACATCAAAATTCAAGTCTATTCCYCAGTATAATATCCTCTCATCAGGTGAGATACTCGTGACTTTGTGTAAATCTAAGTTGCCATTGCAGCTTTACATTCATGCTGTGACATTGCATTTGTGTAGTAGAAAGTTGGGTCTCACTATGTCAGAGAAAAATGTCTTTTGTAAACTTTGTGCTCTGGGTAAAAAACTAGAGTGTTTAAGCTCTGATTTTCTGTTCCTATCACCTGAGAAATGTCTACAGGTTCAGTTTTCCTAGTCAGAGTTGTGAGTGCAGAGCTAACATTTTCTTGTCCCTTCACACTCTTGGCAGTTTAGCTAACTGCTTTTTCTCTTTTTTTAATTTTTTTAATTTGTGAACTACTTCTGAATATAAAAAAGCTACACATTTTAGGGCATTCTAGAAGTTGAGTAAACTCAAAGTTTCCAGTGCCAGTTTCTAGATAATTTTTAATTCAATAAGTAAAAATGTCTTTAATAGATTGCTTTGCAAAAGTATCTGCATAGATCTTTTGTAGATGTCCCCTTTCATGAACAAAAGTTTGCAAAATTCCCTGAGAAAAATCAATTTTGAGGTTTGTTGACATCAGAAGCTAGAAATATAYGATGGAACCCAGGTGGAATAGCAATACATTGTGAAACTAAAACTGCATTTAAGTTTCTTCACTTGACAGAATGTAAACATATTTCAAAAGAATGGAAKGTCCTCTGGCATTGCAGGGACCAAGAGTATGAAAGCAGACAAGACTATTGACTTCACTGATACAAAATAGGATGTCAAAAAGTATTCTAAGGTAATGCAAAACCAGAGATGCTCTGGTAGAGGTAGGAGAACACAGGCAGTTCCTGTTTCAGCTCCTGTTTGAACACATACACAATTTTGAACTTCTACTCAGTGTACAAATACAGGAGGAATTTGGGTAAATAAATTATGGGAGGCTTAAGGACTTTAAGTTACTGAAGAAAATGGCAGAAGGCAAGTGCAGGGCACTTTGGCTGCACCTCAACTGAAACATTTATCTATACAGCATAAAAACCTCAGAGGTGAAGAATAACTCATATTTACCTAGCTTAGTAAGTATGTCGTGATGAATTTTACAACATGGAGTATTAGTTTGAACATGAGCATGGACTGTAAGTATAATCACATAAGGTAATGATAAATATCAGCCTTTCTTGCTGCTGGTTCCTGTTACAAATTGCTGTGTCTGCCTGTGGATGGCACCAATGAAAATTTGTTGCTACAATTGATCAGRTTGGTCAGCTGGTGATTGTTTTATAGAGTCATTGCTTAGACTTTATTGTGTTTATGTATAGATAACTGTAAAGCTTGTGAAAATAGTGCCTACAAAACCCYACTGCAGAAGTGTTTGTTATTACTTTGCCAATGATTCCATCAGGTAGTGTTGTAGTGGGAAGCAGGACTGACATTCMTCTTGCTTTTCAAACTCAGATGCAATTGTTTCAGGTGAAAATTCTATTCCAGGTAGCTGTTAGCAAGAGAGGAGTTTGGCATGGCACCAAGGCAGAAGTTAATGACTACAGTCTAGCTTAGTTAATGACTATAGATTCTTGTTTTTTCCATCACTACGATCAGAATACTTTTTCAGAAWATTGCTTCTTTAGAGTTAAGACTTGTCTTCTAGCCTTTAGCCTTTCTTTTCATTTTCTTCCCTTCCCTAGCAAGCTTTTCTTGGGTATTTCTTCAAAAAGCTCTTTTCCCTTTTCCCATTTCCTTTCCGATATAGAGAGTAATCCTTTAATATACTTTGTTTTGCTAGAAGAACAGGATGCACTCTTTTGAAATCCCTTTGTAAAATAAACTTCTTTATTCTCCTAGTATCCTAACTAGTYCTCCTGGTGCATGTTCTGACTTAAGTCCTTGAACTAAGGCTATGTAGTATWATGAGAGACATGACAAACCTTTTTGTCTATGAAATTCCCCTTAGTATACCTTAGAATTTTATTTTTCCTTTTTCACAAGGTCCTTCATTACAGAATGAACAATCTACTTAGAAGTTGTTTTTATTCCTCATCTCACTTCTAGTCATTAGCCCCAGCTTGAAACAGAGTCTAGATCTAGTATTTTTCCTTCTTTTTCTGTTTCTGTTATTCCAGGCTTCTAGGTCACCTAGGTTCTTTTTGAGTAATTTGAGTCAGTCTGGGTTTTTTTTCTGAATAACTCTCATTAGCTTTTTTTTCTTTTTTGAGGGAACTGGGTTGGGGTTGTTTAGCCTGGAGAAAAGGAGGCTCAGAGAGGAAATTTTGCTCCTTTGCTCTCTGCAACTACCTGAGCGGAGATTGTGTCCCGGTGGGGGCCTCTTAACTGACAAGCAATAGCAGTAAGCAGTAGGATGGGAGGAAATGGCCCTGAGTTTGTGCCCAGGGGAGGTTTAGATTGGATATTATGAAAAAATTCTTTATGGAAAGAGTTGTCAAGCATTGGAACAGGCTGCCCAGGGAAGTGGTTGAGTCACCASCCCTGGAGGTATTTAAAAGSTGTGTAAACGTGGCACTTCAGGACATAGAGCAGTGCTGGACTTGGCAATGCTGGACTTGATGATCTCAAGGGTCTTTCCAATGGAAACAATTGTGTGATTTTACRTTTGTTTGTTGTGGTTTTTTTATGCTGTGGTCACTGGTCAAGGTCATTCTCTCATACCAGTACAATCCCAGTAGTTTTRTCTTTCTGTTGTGAAATTAAATGTGTGCCTAAAAATGTATAACAATCTATCCCAGCACAGCTGCTTGAAACACTTTCCAGAAATCATCTTTCRCTCACAGTGGTTGTCTCCTAATCCCCTCTTTTCATGCAGTAGATAATATCTGCTGCTTCACAGTACATAGCTGCCCAACTTTCTCTCTTCTTCATGAAATAAAATACTAGTTACTATGAGTTCTATCCACTACTTTAAAATACTSAGAATGGAGTTTATTCCACATTTTCCTATTCCTGCTCTGTGTACTTACAGACATATTCTTCTACAGGTCAAGAAAGAGCTGGGAATACATCTTCAGATTTCCCCATTGGACAGGTAATCTCGAGTTGTCCATGGGGCTACCTTATTTTGTCTTTAGATGTTCATCTGAATTCTTGCATCTCTGGTTCTTAGTTAACATCTTAGTTATTGTCTTTATCAAGTGACACAGTGAAAGTCTAATCAAAGCTATTTGCAGAGTTAGGYACATATCCTGTAGTTCATTTCTCATCAGCTGTTTGTCATCTCTTCCTTGTGTCATTCCTATTGCTGCTTTCATATCTGTCATTCTTTTCTACTATAAAATAATCCTAAAGCTAGAAACTGTTAAACTTCCCACCTGATAGAAATACTTTCTACTTTTCTTTGCAAAAGCTTTCATGTAGTCATATCCTGTTTTGATGGACTGCAAAAGCTTCCATTGGCCTCCCACTGAATGTTAACTTCTCCCACTGCTCTCCTTGTCCTTTTCCCCCACCCGAATCTTTGTTTTAATATTTTCACCTTTGTTACACTGCCAAAGTTCATCAAAATAAATTAGTCTGCTTTACTGCTGACTTCTTGGTACCTCTCCACATACTCAAAGGATTTATTTTGTTCTTCTAGTCCCTACAAAAATTTTCTGTCAAACAGAGCTTTTTTCGTTAAAGTTCACATCTACCAGATTTATACTCCAATATTTCTTTAAAATAAAGCAGGACCCCAAACCACAGTCAGGCCCTGGTAAAATATAAGGGACATAAATGTACTCAGAATTTGAGTATAAGAACTAATTTGTTGTACATCATGTAAAAGTAGTAAAAGTAGTTGGTTTATGACTTYTTTTGTGAAATCACACTAAATAATCTCTGATGGGTGTATTTTATTTGAACACAGAAGTAATACATCRTGTTCTTTTTCTTTTCCTTCTCCTTTTTTTTCTTTGTCTAAGATGGAAATTCTGGGTGTCTACACTCTCTCAGCAGCCAGAGCACGGATGGAAATCTGTCTGTAACTCAGAGTGCCAAACTCCTTGTGCATCCTTATAATACTGTTCTCTCATCTGACAAGAGTATTTCAGATGCCTCAGGTTCTGCATCCTGTGTGCTGCAGTCATCGCCAATTCCTTCAGGTACAGCAAACACTATTTGATTCCAAGACCCACAATAAAAGTTCTAACATGGAATGTATGTCTGTATGAAATGGAAACTGGAACTGTTACTCACCTGCAAAATGAAAACAAAACATCTGCAAATTAAGAATGCAAAATTAAGTAATTCTGTCCTTGTAGACTTATATTACAAAGTCAGCAAAAACAGTGTAAAATGTGACCAAATACAGGTACCTGTAGCTACTACTTTTTTTTTTTTTTTCCTCTTAATCAGATTTCTGCTGCCATGGGTCTTCTTTATCCCATTCTCTTTGCTCATATTATTTCTYCTATCTCCTACTGCTGTAGCAGTGCTACATTCCAGAAGAAGAGGAGAAAAACTTAGCTCAAACTTAGTCACCTCGTTGCCTGTCACTTACCACTTTTTAGGCTTTCCAGTCTTCCATTTAGTAATGGTGGGGCTGAGAGAAGCAGCAACTGTGTCAGCATCTCACCTGTAATGATCCTCTGTGTTAGTTGAGAGCCCACTACATTATATTCTTATGTGTCAAATAACTGTTGAAAGTTAACAAAAAAGTTAACAAAAAGAAACTTTGATGATGTATTATTCAGAARTATTTTTTGAGGGGCCATACAATAACATGCAAATTTATAAAGGTCTAWTGCATCATCCCTCTTCTGGAAATATGAGAATCAACACCTTTTCACTGTGTGAAACCTCATCTTGAGAAAAATACCAGGAAACKACAGGGATGTTTTCAGTAATCTTCAATAAAAATCCCCCTGGAAAGTGAATTTACCACCTGTCTCKTTTTAGTACCAGGTCGGGTTGAACACTGGAACAGGTTGCCCATGGAGGCTGCAGAAGTATCATCACTTGGAGATGCTCAAAATTCAGCTGGACAAGGCCCTGAGCAACCTGAGTTATCCTTGAAGTTGGCCCAGCTTTGAGCAGGCCATTACATCAGATGACCTCCTTGAGGGTCCCTTCCAACCTAAATTATTCTGTGATTCAGATAGAATAAATACTCTAACCACCAAATTTGTCCAATTGGAATATTTTGACAGCCTTTTTTCTGCTTGTTCTTTGTTCTGTGGCAATATTTGTTGACAGACAGTTACAATCCCTTCCTTTTTTCTAATCCTTTCCAATCTCAGATTTTGTATTGGAAACCATACAACAGAATGTAGCTCATCAGTGGATCCAAAGTAAAAGAGAAGAAATTATTGATCAGATGACTGAAGCATGTTTGAATCAATCACTGGATGCTCTTCTATCAAGATTTTTACTCATGAAAGAAGATTATGAGCTTATAAGCACCAAACCTACAAGGACATCAAAAGTACGACAACTGCTTGATACTTCAGACAGCCAAGGAGAGGACTTTGCCAGAATTATAGTGCAAAAGCTGAAAGATAACAAACAGCTTGGACTTCAACCTTATCCAGATATTGTATCTAATTCTCAAAGACTGTATCTTTAAATTTATTCTTTCTTTATGAAACCATGTGAATATTTCTTACAATATGATTCTTGTTTCTATATAGTATTTTATATATGTGCAGCTTTGTCTTTACTGTGTCTTTGTAGAGTCTCAGAAATGACCCTGAGTTGTTTTAGCCTGCATTTGGTCAGCGACCAATAAATAAGTTGGAGTCATAAAGCCAAACATGGTTTGGCTTTGACAGCTGCTGACTCATTTTATAAAAGTATTTTGTTCATATATGACAAAGAAAAACATTAAAGGTTCACCATTTTACATATCTGCTGTTTATACACATCCTTTTCTTTTATCTCACGGGACTGAGACATCTCAACATGGTATGTTTTTTTTTTTTCTCCTGTCATCTGCTCTTTCTCACAGAGGAGGGAAAAAAACTCTAGGTGCTCTTTTCCAGGGGAGTTCTACTGTGTGTATAATAAATTTTCTTCCTTAAGCCATGCTGATGTGGATACTGGAGAGGAGTGGTAGGTGGGAGGAAGTTTCCATTGCATTTTTACAGGATTTTTGATTGTTTTGTTTTGGATTTTTTTTTTTTTTTTCTGATTTTGTTGCTAGAGCAAGTGCCTCAGATGGCTGCATAAGAGGAATGTTAGTCAAAAGAGAAGCCCAAGGGCAAGGAGGATATTGTGCTTGTCATTTTTGTTCTGCTCAGAAATGATACAGTAGAAAGGCTGCGGCTATACCATTTTACATTGTGTGGTTATAACCACTTCAGCTAGTCTTGAAATCATAGTAGGATGAGATCCAGAAAGAGCTGACATAAGGGCATCCTCAGTTAATACCTCTTGAACATTTCCTTGGTCATCTGCCTTGCCTTTGTCACCTGCCATCTTACCACCCCTTACCTTTGTCATCTGCCATAAATACTTCTCATGTCGTGTTGCTAGATCAAACTTTTAGCTCAATTTTAATTTTGGTATTTAGGTAATGAACAGTAGTTGGGTCTGTACAAAGATCAATCACACCCTGCCTTGCCACGCTGGAAGTAATGTGCAGGGGTCTCTTCTGCTGTGACCTGCCTTAACCTTCTCCAGATCACATCTCTGCTGCCCTCTTTTGTCTGAAGKATGGTGACATAATGAGGCACAGATGGAGCCACCTGAGAGGAAAASGTATGTAGTGGTTTTGKTTTTTTTTTTCATTTTGTTTCACAAGACCTTAGTGACTTTATCTAGATGACTTCAAAACTAGTAAAAAAATCACTTGTTTTAATTTGTCAAAACACAGCACAGGCAGATTATTTTTGCAAGCAGTAATAAATAATTACAATTTCTGCTCAGGCTGTCTAAAATTTGGGAAAATCCAAACTCCACATACAAGAATGGTGAAATATACCTAAATTACCATAGAAAAAGGGGCAGATAAATGAAAAATCCTAAGTGATGGCTGTTTCAAAACCCATGGACATGTGAGACCTGCCTCATTTCAATGATTCAAGTTTCAGTGTGGTCATTACTAGTTGCCAACAGCTTAATTTTTTCAGCATCTTTATGATTTTATGAACTGAATCACAATACGATGTATAGTTTATTGGATAGGAGGGGTTTAAAATGGTTTTTAATAAAGTAAGTTTTTGACATAAACTGGGTATTTGCCTTTTATCCTGCTTCTCTCTGGAAACTAAAATTAAAGTTAGCTGAAACCATGACTATGGTGCAATGAATGCTGTGCTTTTTCTAGAGCAGGCCTGATGATTTCTGTCAGGGAAAGGTCTGAGGAAAGCTGATGCCAGAACTGTGTGTTTCACTGCACATCACATTTTAAGTCACAATTATTCATTATTATTGGTGTTTAAGATTTGTGTCTTGCAAGGTAGCAAAGTAAGATTTCTTCATTGTGTGTCTAAAATTCATCATTAGGAATTTTCCTGAGGACCCACTGTAAGACAGCTACATGAGAGAAAAGAGCATCCTGCAGTTTTCAAAGTCTCCCTGCTGACTCCTGCCTGTCAGTACAGAACTAGCTTGGATAGCCTTAATTACAGTGATAAATGTGGCTCTCACATCTGTAAGGCCGTGAGCATTCCAGCAAAAGCCCAGCCCTCCAAGGAAACCCTGAGGGCATTCAGTATCAAAACCCGTGCCAATCTCCATCTTCTTTCCTTGGACCCTGAGCCTCCCTCCATGATGGAGTACAATCATAGAAGAGTTCAGGGTAGAAGGGAGCACTAAGGGTCAGCTAGTCCAGACCTTCTGCCGTGGTCAGGGACATCTTCAGCTAGATCAGGTTGCTCAGAGCCCTGTCCAKTATGATCTTGAATGTTTCCATGGCATCAGACACTACCACTGTGGCCAACATCAACCCGCCCTCTCCAACGTGTTTGGCACACATGGATTTCCTTGAGTGAAAGGGRGGAAGGGGCAGCCACATTTGGGGCTTGAGAGATACAGACAAGAGCATGAGGAGAATGATTTGGGGTTGGCATGGGGGAAGAGAGGTGGCGATTTTGGTGCTTAGCCACGCAGAGTGAAGGGTGTGTGGAGGTGACAGACATGAGAGTCAATATGAGCCACAGTCTGACACTTCTGTTGTTTTACAGTTGTTTTAACAGTATTTTGTACATTCCTCACTTCTTCATTGCATTTCCTAACAGATTTTTCTGCTTTTTCACTCCAGGGAGAAATGCTGCTGATGTTTCAGACTGACAGTAACAGCTTTTCTGTGAGTTGTAACAGCTCACTGTGAAAGCCTTTCAAAATGTGCATGTAGAAATGTCTTTTTACAGGTACACRGGGGAAAATAGAAACATAGGACTACACATACTATTTTGTGTTCGTTGGCATTAGATTTCATATGGTATTTTAGCACCTGGTCACTTAGTAGTGGCTGCTCCTTGTGTTCTTGCTCCCATACCTGAAGTTAACATAGTTGGAAGAAGTTTGTTGGTCTGTGAGCTATGTTCTGTCCTGCATCAACTTCATGGTGAAGTAAGTAAAGATCTGATTTCACCAAGATGACACAAATGGTGGCCTTTATTTGTCATTCAGAGTCTTGCAGCTAATGGTAGAGGGCGTTTGGCAGTGTATTTTCAATCAGGGTTCGGTGTAAGTGCATCTGTTGTGGATGAGGACTGTAGGGCCTGTGCTGGCTGAGGCACAGAGGGCAGAGTTAAGGATCAGGAGGAAGCAGAGGACTTGGCAGGGKCACCACTGAGCTATTGCTGCAGCTGAGCAATGGTATGAATGAAGAGGGCTCTGGAAATAATTGAAGTAGTCTTGTTTCCAGCGCAGAGCATGAAGAGCCTTCCTGAGCAGTAATGGAAATGTTGGCAAGAAACCAGAAAATGCCACAGGTTTATTCAGGCAYGCATGCCTTACTTTGCTGTTCAAGAAGAAAATGCGTGTTTAGAAGTAACTAAGACACACAGAAGAACTACTGTGAACAGTAAGTTGGTGCAGGAGAAGCCTCACTGCAAACATTCTTATCAAATCCTGGAATACTGTAAAAATGAGTAAGAAAAGCTTGTTACAAAGGCAGTAACATCCACTTCTTTACATTATCCATCTTGCTTACTTAAAATGCAAGATTAAATGCAGTCTTCCTTGGCAAAGGAACAGGATTTTGTGTTTACAGAATAAATGTTCAAGAAAAATCCTTTTCMTGCCCAGTGCATGCATTATGATTGCTCAATGTTGATTTATGTGCTGTTCCTGTAAATCTATGGCAAATATCCATGAGAGTCAGAGCAATAGAAATATGGGAGACAGTAATGTAGAAAAGACTCTGTTTCATGTTCCAACATGCAGCTTCTACAGACTTGAAACAAAGGGCTGAGGCTGGCTCGGAGCAGGAGAAATGGACAATGTAAAGGTGGTCTGATAGCAGAGTCCCTCTGTATAACACACAATCAGAAAACCATTTTGCTGCCCCAGATCAGAAACAGGACAAACTCGAGTTCACATTTCAGAGTGAAAGTAATTATGCTTTCTTGAAAATATGCATTCTGGGCTTTAGGCTATAGTTAGTTTACATTGCTCTGGCAGAAGAAAAAGAATTTAAGATGACAGAGGCCCTGATTAAGGAACATGGTGCTCAGCCTMTCTGTTTGTCCAACAAGGAAAAACATCCCTTCAAAAAAATCCTCTTGCCAAAATGCTTCTTCCTACATCATAATGTACGTAAACACAAATTTGCAGACAGCTGGAATTGTGCAGTCTTTTCAGGCAGACTTAGAGAGCTCTCATCCTTCATAGATAAAACAGCTTGAAAGCTGTTTATTCCAGGAATTTGTCCTTCACCTACTTTGAACAGGGTTTTAAAAAAGCACAGCCATTTCTGTGTAAACATTGACTGTATACCTGTCTTAGTATATCACAAAAAGCATGTTTAYACAAGATTTTACTTTAAAATCAAGAAATAAGAGGAGCACTGGCTTATAAAAGAAAGATTTGTGTTGTTTTTATTATTCCCTTTGGTCACCGTGGGTTACAGCATGGAACGTGCAACATGATTCTATGCTCCTGCTTGTTTTCTAGTTAGACTGCTCAAGCGTATTGGAGGGATTGCTGTGCTTGGATTCAAGTATTTTACTTTCCCGTGTGGATTAGCGGTCCAGTCTGATGGAGTGCTGTTATCTGGTGCCTCAGCTCGAGTGACAAGACTTCTTTCCTGCTGGATCAGCTCCTTCCAGATGCCCTTTGGCACGTGAGTACATCATTCCAAGTTAGTGCTCTTGCATTCATTAACTTAACAGATCTTATTTTCTGGATATTTACTTGTTTCAGTAGACATTATGCTGTATACCATACTGGCTTTGCTAAAGGACGTCATAGGACAACCTATTATTTCAGAAGACTAAGTGAATACACTGGGTAAATAATTTCTTTGCTTGCTTTTATCTTAGAGGTTTTTTTAAAGCTTATTGAATTAAAATTAGATCTTAACACCAGCTCAGCCTGTTTTGTGTCTCATGCAACATGTCATAAATTATTTTAAGAGACACAGATCTATAATTCTGAAGATAAGAAAAAGAATTGAGTTGATTAATATTGAACAATGGGTAGATTAAACTTAGAAGAAAATTTGGAAAAAATAAAACAGAAAAACATTTGTTTGTTTGAAATTTAAGTAATACCTATCATTTTCAGTTAACTACAGCTCTTTGCTAGCCTACCCTCTCTGAAACACTTTCTGATTTAGCAAGTTATGCCACCAGAATAAACATCTTTGTGTAGTGTTAGTAAAAATTCCATTGTGGCTTTCTAAGTCAGCAAGAAGGAATTAGACTGCATTAGTTATTTGTGGTTTCAGTGACACATGGATGAAGGATTCCCCCCCCCCCCAACTTTCCTTTTGTTTTATTTCTATCACAACTTTCTTAGGAACAGAGAGCAGCAGTTGTCTGCTTCTGCCTGTTAATGACCTCAGTTGAGGCTGTTTGGAAAAAACACATTCCAGAAGAGTCTGAGATCTTTCTTGAAAGCTCTCATTGATTTTAATATTCATGCTACTGTAATAAAAATAGCAGGTAAGGCAAGGCTAAAGAGAGTGAGAGAAGAGGCTATTCATATGTGTGTGGACTTACCCATCCTGGTGAAACAGGTTTTTATTTAGAGCAGCAGCCTGAGAGACACTGTTCCATTACAGCAGCCTTTCTGCTAAAGGAAGCAAGCATATCACCTAGCCTCYGGTGAGCTGCTAATTTCTCTTTTTAATTCCTCCTTAGATTTGGGCTACAGTAGCTTTTTCTCTCAGATCTCCTCAGGGATTTGCTTTGGGGTGGGAATGGAGTGCTGGGGGCGGAGCAAGTGCCTCCTGTGGGAAAGCCAGTCTATGACCATAGTAATCCATTTGGAGCATGTGAAGCAATAATTCATGAAATATTTTTATAAACAGAATTTGAAGGCCAAAAGRAAATATGCTTGTTTCCTATTGAGTGAGAAATGTTTGCTTCAGATGAGATCAAAGCGGATTTTTTGTTGCTGTTGGTCGAGTTTTTAGTATTATAATTTCTAAGAGTATTTTATTTTATGCTGTTTCCTCATAGTGAATAATCTTGTTTGCTTGCTTTCATCATTGGGAAATGTCCAACAGTACAATTTGCCATGAATACTCCCTTTGAGACCTGTTGATGCTTATACTCAGTAGTAGTGTTTTGAAGTTTGAACTACACATTTTTGATCATGTCGGAAACTGCTTGCTTATTTGATTTCATGTTCCAATAGCTATTAATATAAATGTATATGTTTGGGTTTTTTGAACTTTTGGTCAATCTTCTACAGGCAGGAGAAAATTGCCCAGAATGTACTTGGAGAAAATAAGAGATTGCTCATGACTTTTACAACGGCTTTGTAAATTGATTTACATTGACTTCTAATACACACATAACTAAAATGTGCTAGATTTTAATTTTAAATGTTATTCTTAATCTCACTAATTTTCTGACTGAAACTAGAAAATTTTGGGAGTTTATCAGTTTTCTTACCTAGTTTGACTTTGCCTGGTTCATTGGTGGCATAGCACACTTTTGTTATTGAGAAATTTTGTGGAGGTAGACAWAATTCACCAAAAGAAAAGACCATGAAACGAGGTGTAAATCTGATGTCCACATGTTCCAACATCTTTCATAGGAGCTGACTTTCTCAATGCCCTCAGCTTCCAAGGGAATCTACTGAAGTCAACAATAATTGATCTCTGAGACCTTATTGGTTTACTAATATTTCTTGAATTAAAAGATGAGAATTGCTAAATGCTCTAACAAATTGAAGCACCTTGGTCCCTCTGGAATACTGTGGAGCAGTTTGTAACACTGCACAAGTCTGTAAGTTCCTATGGAAATACATCAGTATTTCCCAGACCAAGCCGTGCTGAATCATTTGGCAAAGGTGAATTACCTCCTTAAGAAGGAAGCARTCATTCATGAAATGTAGACCCCTGAAGAATGAGAAGTGCCTGAGAAAATCCTGCCCTGCCTAACCAGCCCTGTAGTAATTTATGGAAGAATTGTCTTGGATTTCAGCTCTAGTTTTCAACTGCTATCAACTTCTCCCTTCTTCCTTCACCTTTCTGTATGACTTTTGGCAGTGGATTAAGTAAGAGAGGAGCTATTGAGAATTACCTGTATGTGGTGCTACTGTTTTCTTTAATTTCTCAGTCTCCAAGGTCCTTTCTGTTGCTCTTTGCACATACAGCTAGGAGGTAAACACGAAGCTGCAAAGGATTTAGGATTCGCCATTATGGCTGTCTGGGCTCTCAAGGCATTGTGCTTTTCCTGAGAGGAAAATTTCCCTCCATTTGATGCCTTGGGAAGGCTGACCTGAAACAGCCTGGACAGAGCTAGAGTATAAAGTAGATATTTATGGAAAGGCCTCCAGGATCCACCTTGGGCAGGACAGGAGCCTGACCAGGGCTACACCCAAAGTGGACTAAGAATGGTCACAAAATGGCTGACCGGTCATGAGATCTTACATTTTTATAAGTTTTGGTGCATTTGCATTTTGGGGTTTAATTGTCCAATTACAGCTTTGGGTTGTGAAGTATCATCCTTCTTGTTTTCTCTCTTCAGTYCACTGTTGTTTATGCGTTTGGGCCTGAAAGTTGCCCTTGGTCTTCAGCAGGAAAAGGATTTGTTTTGTCTACCTACTCAGTGAAGAGAGCTTACTGSCACTTAATGTKATGTTCAGACCTACACYCCTAGGCAGCACAGAATCTGAAAATACGAAAGCTAAAGCTTAAGGCATYACATTTMTTGAGAGAGTCCCTAAGAAAAAGGAAGACCTGCGTGAAAATAGGGTTCTGAAGCTGTGTAACAGAGCTCACTTGGTGACACACGGCAGAGGCAAGTGTTGGCAGCCRTGTCATTCAGCCTGCTGCGGCCTCTGAGGCACATTGGCACATTGGTTCCAGAAACCAATCACTCTTTCTGCTTGTCCCAGTCTGTGGGGCCAAGCAAGGACCTTCCTTAGCATCAGAAAGCTTTTATGCTTTGCTCTTCAGCCTTCATACTCAAGGGTTACTAAAATACCTGTACTGATATTTTTGCTACCATAAAGTTTTATCATCACAATACCCAACCGTGTTAAAGCAGGATGCAAAGAACCTCATTTTTTTTAATTACTCCATAAATTAAAACTTTCTGGTCTTGGGAAGCCACTCTGACTGCTAGAAGTTTCACCGTAAATATTTGTCATTTATTATAATGTAGGATTTTACAACTGAAAATGGCTACCCCTGTAGAAATCACCTTATTRCAGCTCAGATGGTTGTCCTCAATAAACTCTCTCAGTTAGTAGTTTTTGCTGTCTCTCATTTGGATTATGTGCACCCTCAAAATGTGACCTAAATGTCCAAATGATGGAGAAGAGCTGTTGAAGCATTCTTGAATATGTAAACTACTCAGCTTAAGCTTCTTGGCATACCAGTTTGAGGCAGAAGCAACAGTGATGGTCCCAGAAAGAGGACATGGTGGCATGGGGATGAAGTGATAGTGACAACAGTAGGACAGGACTATTGACCAGGTTCAGTAGGAGAAAAATAGCAGAAGCTATAAATGAGATAAAGAATTAGACAACAGACACTTGGGCATATCCTCAAATAGTTTTCATCACTGCCTGGAATGTAACAGCAGTTAATTCTTTATACATTTGACAAAAAAATTATTATTCTGCTATTGTACAGGGAGATCTGTACAGGAGACTATTTCCTATATTCCACTAATTTTCTCAATAGTATGAATACTTTGCTGAGAACAAGCATGAGTCACAACTCAGTGAATCTTGTTTATTTAAGAAAGACATAGTCCTGAATAAAGAAATCAGTGACTGCTCCAACACTGTGATGGCACTGAATGAATTCAGTGCACTGCCAAAACTGCTGGAAATTCTACTGTAGTCTTGGTGGAGAAGGACAGGCAGAAGCTGTTTAAAATGTTTTGTTCAAAAATTTCTACTTTCAGGTGATATAAATTAATTACGGTGATGTTGCACATCTTGGTTATGGAGACCCTTTGATTCTCAGGCCATACCTGTTTGTGAACTTATTAGAGGGCCAGGGTAAAGGTTTTGCTAATGTGACATGTCTCAAAGTATGGAATTTTGAACTGTTTCTTCTAATTGTTTTATTTCATAGTGGTTTCATCCACAGTCACTTATTTATGGAAGAAAATTTCTACTTCCCTACACAGCTCGAGTTACACATTTTTAGAAATCATAAATAATCTGTTGGTAGCACAAGAGCTAAGAGAAAAATATGCAAAACATTTTGTTACTTTAAAAAAATAATTTAAACTTTACCTTTGTTCTGAAAGCTGCAGATTGTAACAGTGCTGCTAGGCTTCAGTAGCATTGCCAGTTTAAATGATCGAATTCCTTTTAGCTAGCAGACCATCTGTACTAGACATCAAAGTTCAGATTTGATACCACATACACAAGTTACCTGTAGCTACCAAATACTTGATGTATTATTTTTTTACAGGAAAGTAACTGTATCTTACTTATCAGTGAGACTTCATTTCAGGAAAAGTGATAGCCACTGGGTTTGATCACTGCTTGCATAGCTCTACATTCACATAATCTGGGTAACAATTGAATTTTAAATTCCCACACCCTTGAGCTATGCTGACTGAAATAGTTGTGCATTTCAGCTCACAGCCAGAGCTCRCATTTAAAAATCTGAAAAAGAAATTTAAAAATCATGCATCAAGCATAAGAAGCATAAGATAATTTAAAACCAGCTATGCTGAAAAATGAGTATTAATACAGAATTACGCCCAGATTTTTAGCATGCTACTATCATGATGAACTCTCCAAACAGCTGCCATCATGGGAGGGGTTTCTGCTGATATTTCACATAGCCATTGAGAACGGAAACGGAGACAGGAGGTTCTGGAAGTATTGGCCTGTATTTTGGGATGGGGAGGGTGACTTTTTCCTCCTTTCTGTCACACAGAAAGGAAACAGGTGAGGCTCATCAGGAATTTAAAGGACAATATGAATCGTTTATTGGATCCATGATTTAATCCATGTTTATTGGATGCATKAAATTTCTCCCTGCAAACCAGGATGATGGTTTTTTATTCATAGAGGGATGACGTGAGAAGTAAGAGGAGTCACTTGCATGTGTGAGGARGAGGTCAGAAAAAACAAGGGAGACTGCAGTCATGCTTAGACACTTTTGACAAGAGTTAATATTAACTTTGTTCCAGTGTTCCCACAGTGTTCCTGTGGTTAGAGYAAGTGCCATTGGGATGAGAAAGGCATTTAATCTTTAAAGACAGTATGGCATCTTTTAATTTTTAATACTCATCAGGCCTCGTTTGCTATTTGATCAATTAGGAAAGTGAGWTGCATCAAAAAAGCTGGGAAGGAACACATAGAATTATAATATATTCAGGGTTGCTAAAACAATCATASTCTACAAAGGAAAGCAAACCTTCCAGGAAGTTTGGGGAGGGCATATCGTTTTAAACTGGCCATTGACCCACATTTTAACAACGTAAATTTGTGAATCATGTGTAATGTGTAAATGTAATGTGTAAACATTTGTAATCAAATGGGTTTTGTTTTGCCAATGTTGCATGGATGAGCTTTGTCCTACTCAGGGAACTTGGATCTAGGTCACAGGATTTTGAGGAACTTACCTTCAGAAGTGCTTTAGAGTATGTGTGTGGAGGTGGGAAGGGAAGGAGAGATGAATGTCTTTTGAGACAGATTCCAAAAACTGGCCGTTGGTCTAAGCACCCTTTTACATCAGCAGGACCCAAGAACTGAGACAGTCTCTGCAGTCCTGGGTTCCTCGTGGCCAGGGACCTGAGCTCCAGAGCTGTGCATGTGTGCACAAGGTTGACTGACCCATGGAGCTATGCAGTTAGTCGTTTTTCCCAGCTCTCAGCATTCTTGGATCTTGTCCTGCGAGCACCAGAGGGAGATGTTTTTACAGGCATGTTTTGTTGGACTCTCTTGTACAGAGGCGTTCCAGGGACAGAGTGTTCCAAACTCAATCCCTGTGAATGTTAGTGGATTCTCCTGAGAAGTCAAGTGAGGTTAATAGCTAACCAAGCTGCATTATTCACTGCAGCAGCARTCTCATTTCTAGGAGCAGTAAAACTTTTTTTACCCTCATATTAACATTTACCTTGTGAGACTAGAGGTTTTGATGCTCTTTTTCTGTGTTTTCTCTGCTGTTCTCCAGCAGAAAAGTTTTCAAGTGAATGTCATTTGATGAAACAAATAATAATAATGAAATTAAAATTCTTTCTGGGATAAGAACAAATTTTAGGAAGAGGTGTTCTTCTAGAGGACAGTCCAGCTGTATTGGAATGTGTTCCCAGCTATACAGTGTCTTCTTCTTCCCTAAAGTATTTTCAATAACATAATGTAGAATTACAATTCAAGACAAATAATAATAGTGAACCGAGAGTTAACAAAAGCTTCAGAATCTATAACCAAGGACAATGGACTTGTATTTATCCACTGAAAATGTATGCAACCGTGAAAGTTAAGAAAATTCACTAGTGTGCTGTTCCTGAACTTCAAGGWAAAATCAGGGAAAACAGTTGTTCTTTGTATCATTTATGCCTTGTATTTTAATTATCTTTCCGTGTCTCTGATGCCACATGCACTACAAAAGATGTTCTCTCCTCTTGTTTYCAGGTAATGTGATTTGAAGATGCCATCCCCTTGGCAAATAGGCTGCAATAGGAAGTCCAGAACTAAGCATGCAAAAGCTGAAATGGACAATATGGCAGAGACGAGTGAAAAAATGCAGATGAAAAAAGAAATCACATTACTAAATGGAGTTTCTTTAATCGTAGGGAACATGATTGGCTCTGGCATATTTGTATCACCCAGAGGTGTTTTAATGTACAGTGCTTCCTATGGACTCTCGCTGGTCATCTGGGCGCTCGGTGGGATTTTCTCCCTGTTTGGAGCTTTGTGTTACGTTGAACTGGGAACGTCCATCGTGAAATCCGGAGGCAGTTATGCCTATATTCTGGAGGCATTTGGGGCCTTTGTGGCCTTCATCAGGCTCTGGTCTTCCTTGTTAATTATCGAGCCAACAACTCAGGCAGTGATAGCAATCACATTTGCCAACTATATTGTTCAGCCATTTTTTCCCCATTGTGAGCCGCCGTACGATGCAGTCAGGTTGATTGCAGCTGCCTGTATATGTAAGTAGTGATTGCTGGAACTTAGGAACTGTAATTGTACGTGGCCAGAGGAGGTTTTTCTAAATTTCGATTTCTTTGCACTCTGTGAAAATAATTATTACCTATCTAAAACATGTTCTTAGGAACTAAAAATCTTTTATTTAGATGCATTGTGTTTGGGGCTGGCATTACTAGAGGGGAGAGGAGAATTACAACAATTTGGCAGGGAGAAATTATGATGTTTATTAAAGATGCATGGCTATCTATGGTTAATTGGCCTTAACTGGCTGATAGGACACTGTCACATGCACTGTCACTGTCACTGTCACAGATTCATTTATGAAAATGAAGGCAAGAAGTTCTTTGGGCATGTATGGTTGCATGCTGGTGCCTTTACTATATCGAATGATTTCTAAATTATTTTCATTTTGACCATTTTTCTTCCTTTCAAAACTGAAGTATAGATTATAGGCAGGTCAAGGAAACAGGAGCAAAGACTAACAAGATTTCTAGATAAGAAACAGCCTACTTTGATCCATGTTTGAGAACACTCTACGTCACCATGCCACWTTTCTTCCGCTCTCTTCTCCAGCAGCTGGGCTTCATACCTGGTACCAGTGCACACCATTACCTTTCCTCATCTATYTCTGTTTTGAATCACGAGATTGCAAGAGGGAGAAGTTGCCTGTGATGCCATGTGTGTGCTAGAGTGAGAGCAGATGGGCACATGGCTCATCCCCTGGCTGGACCTGCTGCCAGCCAAGGGACAAATCTGACTGCAGAGAATATGGCAAAAGGAGGAAAGAATACTGGTTGATCCCATTCGCTCTCTGCAACCAACCACCTTGGTATTTTTGTTAGAGTCTGTCAGAACTGGGACTTGAGAGGACTCTGTAAGTGGTATGCAATCTTCAGACTCAGGGCCAAAATGTGAGTGACACAACTTCTAAACCATGAGCACAGAGTAATAGCATGCTGGCTCGGCTCAATTCAGTATCTTGGATCAATTATCTCAATTATCCCAATTCACTATCTCCACAGCATGCAAACTATTTTTGTGCAGGAGTTGTCCTTATTCTATACCTAAACTAGAGCTTAACTTAGCATGAAGAAATTTGTGATATACAGGATATAAAGAAATACTATCATTTGCATGTGAACAACTTTGTTGAGTTTAAAAAAAWTTAAATATTATTTAAAAGAAGGAGTTAGTCCTAAAATTCAAAACCTGATATTTTTTTGTCTTATCTAATGTCACAAAAGCAGTATTCTTCAGAAAACCATTGTGTAAATTTTAAACCAGGTATTTCATTTTAATAAATCTGGGTGGTCCTGAAGTGGTGAAATTTCATTCCATTTTACTTATTAAAAGAGGAGTCGTATCTGAAAAGATGGATGTGAAATATGACTTAAGTGATGTTAAACATCCAGTGCTTCTTTCATGCATATTATTTTTCTCTGCAGGTTCCTTAACRTTTATTAATTGTGTTAATGTAAAGTGGGGTACCCGTGTACAAGATGTTTTCACATATGCAAAAGTTATGGCTCTTATCTTGGTGATATCTGTTGGCCTTTACAAAATTGGGAAAGGTAAGAATAATTTTCATTTACCTAAAATCTATGAAATGAATCATATATGAGTTTCAAAATCCATGTAAGGAGATCTTTAGGATTTACATATGAAGCGTTGTTTATTCTGGGGAAAAAAAAAATCTGCCATAGGAAGAGCAGGTGTATTTTATGGCTTGTTAAGCAATAGGGGATTAATTATTTAGGCCAAGTCCTGTGCTGCTTGGTCTCAATAGCAAATAGCAGCTGAATTAACATCACTTTACTGCTGACTAGTTTAAAGCCAGCCTYGGAGTTTGATTCATGCATTACTGCCTGTCCTATAACAGGACAGGGAAACAGAAATTGCATTGCTTCTCACAGTTCCCACCTCAGCCCACCAGCACCACCCCTCAGCCACAGCACCCTGCCCAGGGAGATGACCACAGASGGTAAATCATAGGTGGGATTTGTAGGAGGGTATGTTTGTTCCTAGAAACAAAGGTGAAAACTGTAACAGTGCAGTTCTGTGAATCACTGTGGGATGGTGTTACTGTAAGGCATCACAGGGCAGATGAGTCACCTGTCAGCAATAACTGGACTGAACTGAACACACTAAAAAGCTAGAGAGCAGTTTATTCTGGTGCTACCCCAGAKCTTTGCATATGGCAATTGATTTGATTTCATTCATTTGGGCCTCTGGCACAGTGAAGTCTCTTCCAGTTCTAGCTCTGCTGCTTAGATTACTAAGGTTTTTACATTTTCATTCCCTTTGAAATTCTTAAATTATATTGCCATTTTATCTTTATTCAGATAATAAAAGTGGTTTCTCCTCTTCAGTTTAGGAATTATCTTTTTCTCCTGCTAAATTAGCTTATAAAACCTAACAAACATGCTTATTTTTCCATGTGTGCTGGCCTCCTCCTTTCCTTGGCTGCAGTTGCATCAGCTGTTACACTGTAAAGCTACATATACTTTAGAAAAGCTTTTTTGTTTAGCCATTACCTCTGCCTGTCAGTTGTCACGAGTTGGTTGAMGTTTAAAGAAACCTGGGCAACCAAACCCAGTCCTAAGGGCAGAGATGTGAAGATTCAGAGAAGCTGCATTGCTTAAGGGTCACAGTTGCATGAAGGAGAAGTTCCCCTTGTAAAACTGCTGCAAGTTTTGCAAAAGTGTGATTCTGTGATGTGACCTTTGTAGCAGCACTGCCCCTGCTTTCAAATTGCCTCTGTCCTGCTCACTGGTGTGCCTTGGGACCAGGGGCTGCTCCCTCTGGTCCCACAGACAGCCTACTCTGCATTGCTCTGTGGGCTCAGGGAGGGTTAAAGCATAGAGGAAACATTATGGTGAGGCACACAAAATGCTGAGACCTTTTACTGGCAGTAAAAGTCTCATCTCTGCTTTGTTTAAGCAGAACTGACCACTTAAGTACTAGAAAGACTTGGAGGAGGAATTATGTAGACTTCTGGAGGAAGCTGTGATCAGGTCAATGACCCTTTTAAACTCAGCAGCTGTTGTAATGAAAAGAACAGTYATGATGTTTTAGCCCTGCCATATTCTTTCTGATGTGCTTGGATACACTTCTTGTGTTAAAAGACTGTAAATATATCTGATTTTGAATATGAACTGTCTTTA
>QVAJ01000043.1:547723-592052 GCA_003546035.1 Mixornis gularis
AAAAAAAACCAACCAAAAACAAAACCAAAAATCTTTCCTTGAACATTCTGGATTTTTCTTTCTTTCCAACCATTTTCTTCTTCAAATTATGTGTACCTCTCATAGCTTCTCTTCTTTGGTTCAAGCAATCTCCTGCTCTTCAATGACAGAATTGCTTTCATAGTATCTATAAACTCATTAGTTGAACACATGCTTTCACTTTACAAAAGAGATATTACTTTCTTTCCTAATTGAGGTTTCAGCATGTTTCTGTCTTCTCTTAATGCTTAACCCACTTCCATTTTCATTAACTAGTAGACTTTCCTTCTGCAAACTCAGTAAGGCCTTTCTTCCCCTTTCCAGGGTGGCAGTGAAGGCTTATGGAGTTTCACTAACATTTTGCCTATTTTGCAGCATTCTGCAGGTTGTCATCTCAACCGATGGAGCAGAATTTTGAAAGGAAAGATTTTTAATCTCATCTCTTAGTTTTGGGGAATACCCTTGTGGGTCAGAGCATCCGATTGAAARCCATGCCTAAAGGAGCCCCCCCTCTAGTGGCCACTAATTCATCTGGTGAAAATAAAAGCACAGCTATTAGGAAGAAATTTGAGACAGATTCAGGAACTGAAATGGGGTTTGCCAAGTACCTCATCCTGGCTGACAGGGTACTGCATGCACTTGGTATGGCTCCCTCCTTCCGTAGGGTCAGCAGCAATGTCACAATAGGACTCTGAATTCTGGTAGAATTACAAAAGTCACATCTAAATAACAGTCATGTGAGAATGTTCTGTTTTCTCCCTGTGCAAGTGTAGCTSTCTGAACATTTGACTGAAACTCTCCTGTTTGTTAAATAGAAATGTAAGTTGTGCCCTTTTAGGTACAGTAATCAAACCTGGATGCACTTTTAGATACAGTAATCAAACCTTTTGGTTAGCTRACACTTCAGGTGTAGTGCCCTTCTAAGTTGCAATCCTTGAAATGTAACAGGCAATTGGCACCTGCCATTTGTACAGGGGAAACAGAAAACCTGAGAACTCCGTTCCAGGGCTCAGCAACAAACCCGGGGATGATTGCCCTGGCTCTCTACTCTGCCCTCTTCTCCTACTCTGGATGGGACACACTCAACTATGTCACCGAGGAAATGCAGAATCCTCAGAGGTAAACACAGGCTTTTCCTGTGAATCACTGGTAGGTGATGGCAGGACAAGCCACTCTGTTTCTGATTGGAAATAAGTCAAATTATTTTCTCTGCAAAAACCTTATTTTTTTTCAAATGAAAGACTAAGTAGAAGAACTCTTTCTGATTATTGTGCTAATTTATCAGTTGTATTTCGCTAATGAATCATTTACCTGTGTATATGTATTTACATCTTACACTTCAGACTACAATTTTTAAAGGAGAAAAAATCTCTGCTGAAAGCAAGGAAAAGCAAAGGTGCATCTAGCCTCCCTACTTCTTTTCAGTTAGGCAGGATTATTTTTCCAAGATATTTTTTGTCACCAGTAGAGTAAGACTGTGTCAGATTTATGGTTTTTATGATGTGATCTTCAGCATTACTGTTAATGGGCAAATATYTCCTCCCTTCTGTAGAGATGTCAGCCCTGAGGGAGTTGTGTGCATGAGCCACTCAAGCCRATATAGTCCATCTTGTCTTGGAATATGCATAGGTTATGAGTCAGCAAAAAAATTCCACAATCAAGAAAATACCTAAGTCTGCACTTAAATCTCATTGTTTGAGAGATCGCTTAAATTGCTGCATATAACAAACAGTGTATTAAATTTACATGTATGAATGTTTTAAGGGTTTTTTTAAAAAAACTTGTGACAAACACACAAGCAACAAACTAAGCTTTTTATGGAATTGTTTCACACATGGCTGCATGTTATTTTGTAACGCCGTGATTCAAAATGATGGATTACAAGACACGATGGATGTATCCATCACAAACGCTTGAATCTGGGAACAATCTCTTATTTAAGTATTTCTCATTAAATAACATTAAATAATTTTTTCATTTTCCTTTTGCAGGAACCTACCTCTTTCTATTGCAATTTCAATGCCTATTGTAGCTATTATTTACTTACTGACTAATGTAGCATACTATGTCGTGTTGGACATGTCAGCTCTCCTCACAAGTGATGCGGTGGCTGTGGTAAGTTGTGGAACATGACYCAAACAAAAGACACCATAGGAAAATTTCAGGTAGCATGCTTGGCAAACAGCTGAAATACTGTCATGCTGAAGGCTGCTTGAAACATTTTTTTCATGTAACAGTACCAGAAGGTGCATATCAAGAATGTATCCAATAAACACGCTATTGCAAAATCATCTTGTATACACTGCAAATGCTGCTTTTAATGCTACATCATAGGAAAGATGCTTTTGCCAGGATCAAAGAGCTGTAGAAAGTCTGGGTGGTTGGAGAACCAAGTTTTTTTGTTCTCATTCTAATGTACAGTACGTAATGTTTAACGTTGCATGACCACAGCAATATTTTCAACATAGAAGTGTGCACTGAAATGTTATTTAAAACCTTATCAATATTTTATACAGAAATAAAATGATAATTCAAGGATTACTACARTTGGGATTTGTCAGAATACTTTAAAGGCAATACATCATCTTCTTTTCCATTGCTGAATTAATCTAGGCTTAGATTTTTTAAAATCTTTTTTAATGGATCTGCCAATTTTATTTTGATGCTGATCAGCTTTTCCAAATTCTAATTTCCTAAGTCATGACTGAGTGTCAGAAAAAAGCATAGGCTATGACACTACGTTTGGGATGATGTGTTTTCATGAGAGTTTCTCAGGATTATCCATATACCTAAGATAGTGGGCCTCACCTTTTTTTTTTTTTTTTCTGTTACAGACATTTGGAAATGAAACCCTTAGTCATGCAAAGTGGATAATTCCTATAGCAGTGGCCATGTCTTGCTATAGTGGCTTAAATTCATCAATTATTGCAGCATCTCGGTATGAAATATAAGATTTAATTTAAATAATTGAAAAGGAATCATTACTCTGCATTCTTCACTACTGTTTGGTAATTTTTGCTATGTCAAGTGGTTCATTTATGATGGAAGTATTGTTACAATCAGATTTCTTCTCATGATCTTCTCATGAGTTCTTCCCTTTGATAAACTAAAGCCACTTGAGAAGAGAGCAGCACTTACAACAGAGTAATAAAAGAATTATTTCTTGACTTTGTCAGGAAGCAAAAAGCTATTCCTATGGTTGAGTTCCCTTAGTCTTTTTTCAGGCTTTTCTATGTTGGAGCCAGGGAAGGACACCTCCCTGTCAGTCTGAGCTTGATTCACATAAAGCGCTTCACACCAGTCCCTGCTCTCCTGTTCAACGTAAGTGACACCCCAGCCTCGTGCCTGGCTGGGGCAGCTGGGGTTTGGACCTTGGGCAAAACATCTCTGCTTTGCCCTGGACTTCTCACAGGCTTCTCCTGCCCTGGAGACATCTTCTGAAAATGCCTACAACTTCTAAAACTCATTGCGGGGGTGGTGTTATTTGGTCTCACAGAGGGTTTTTTCAGTGGAAAAGAGAATGGCTTGATTCATGTTCATAGGCTCTCCAAACAATATTAGTGAGAAGKTCAATAGCATTGCTGAGAAAACAAAGAATGGCTGAATATGTAATGGTATGGACAGGAGCTGTTTAAGTCTTCAATGTGAGCTTTTGAGTGTCACTAGAGGAGAATATGTCAGGAACATCTCTCCCACACTGCCATAGGCTGATGTTCTACAACTGTAGTTATACTAGGAGTGACAAAGCTCTTAAAATTAAATTTCTACCATTGGATGCCTGTTGACTTTTTTTTCTGCTGCCACTATACAAATGAGATCTTGTGACACAAAATTGTGGAACCATAAGTTATAGAATAACTGCAAATAATTATTTTCATAAATAATTCATGTATTTGAGCATGCATTTTATTTGGTGTCTACCATTGCCCTGCGTTACATATCATTTATGAATAGATTGTCATACTGATCCTGTTTGACATTAAATAATTTGCTAAAAACTATAATCTCATTATGAAGACTCTTCTCACAAGGATTCTGTTTGCACTTCTAAGATGATTTGTATTCTCTTAATATACCACCATTCACATTTTTCATGTGGAAAGTGGAAGTTTTTTCTGCTCATCTGTTAAAATAGACATTGAATTCGTAGTGGTTTAGGTCTTTCTGTGCAGGCAGTATAGCACACATGCAGGGCACAAAATTTACTCTAATGGTCTCACTTTATGGGTGGACTGGGTCTTTCTTTCTAGGACCTGATATCCTAAGCCCATACAAATTGGTTGGAAACAGGCCAGTTTATAATTTTACTCCATCTTTATTTTCATATTTAAAAAGTCTTTGTTTTTATTATCTCTAGGGCTTAACAACTTTGCTTTATCTCCTTGTGGAAGATGTTTTCCTCCTTATTAATTACTACTGCTTCAACTACTGGCTCTTTGTGGGTCTGTCTATTGCAGGACTAATATATTTGAGATATACTCAGCCACGTAGACCACGGCCTGTTAAAGTAAGTAAAAAAGGCAGGAAGAAAGCTCTAAAAGCCAGCTAATGCATGTGTTTGTGTGATCTTTAATATCACAACCATAACAGTACCAGTTATGTTATAGCCATATAAATTCTTTCATAATACAAGATGAAGGAGCAAGACCCATTAGAGTCCACAAGAACATCTGTTCTGGTAGTTTTGCTGTGAGATTGAAATGATATATGCCATTTATTCTTCTTTCATTCTGACTTTTAATTTTTGTTTCAAAACAAATTAGGAATAAATAAACTTCTGGGGTTCTTAGCCCATCCTGGAAGAACAGCAGACCTCAGTAGAGCTGGTGATGGAGGCTCCAGAGAGTTTAACACTCTAATCAAACACATATGATTTAACAAACACAGTAAAATCCCTCCAAAGCCCATAAATGTCCCCAATTCTGCCCACACAGAAGTTGGCTTAAATAATCAAATATGTTTTGAATGTTCCTTTCTACTGCATAGTGGTCATAGACAGTAAAATGCAAGTTTAATGATTGACTCAGAAGAGCATTTGACTGTCAGTTAAGATGAGGGTGACTGCACAGAAACAAAGTGTGCCTAAAACCTGTTTCTAGTTTTAATCCAGTGATTGTCCAGGAAGCAAGGATGGAAACACACAGCAGGCACAAAAAACCATGCACTGGCTCCTGTTTTTTGGCTCCACGACCTGCATTTTGGCTCTGCAGTGATGCAGTAAAAATCAAGAGAATTACACATTAACACCCCCCAAACATTTCTTCTTTGTCAATCTCTCTTCCTAAACTCCTGCATCATTTTTATAAACACATTTTCTCTCCATTTAGGTGTAACATCCTGATTAATTTTTAAAAAGTTTTAAACAAAGGCATAAAATATTCTAAGCACCTCCTGCTAGAAATTTTCCCAATTTTCCACAGCAGACCAAATTTTCCTGAAGCATGTTCACACTCAATTTCCAAACTTTTCCACAAAATATGTGAAAGATAAAGATTAAATCTTGCCTTATTGGCAGTTTTGCTTCTGACTTTAGTAAGGATTACAATCAGATTATACACAATGACTGTTACATTCCTGACAGCATTTGCCAGCTTAGTCAACACCACAACTCCACATACACCATTTCCTTATTTGAAATGTAGCAGTTGCTTTTCATCAACTTACATTTTTAACCTTTATAAGGAAAAAAAAAAAAAATTTATTCCAGTAAACTCTCACAAGTTTCAACCGGTATTTAAATGTCAAGTCCTGGACCCTTGAGAAAGCTCATTCCCAGAGACAGTAAAAAAAAAAAAATAGTGAAAAAAGAATTCATTCTATGAAACTTTCATAGAATCATAAAAGGTAAGGTAAAAAAAAAAAAAAGGTTAAGGTTTGGAATGGAATTGTCCCACAGGGAGGGACAATTTCCACCAGATTTTGTCCACAATTTCCACCAGACCAGGTTGCTCAAGGATTTATCCAACCTAGCCTTGAACTACTGCCAGAGTTGAGGTATCCACAACCTCCCTGGACAACCTGTTCCACTGTCTCACCGTTTTCACACTAGAGAATTTCTTCCTAATACCTAACCTTAATTTTCCCTCTTTCAGCTTGTACCCATTGCTCCTTGTCCTATTGCTACAGCTGCTGACAAAGAATCCCTCTCCAGCTTCCCTGTAGGCCCCCTTAAGATACTGGAATGTTGCTATGAGGTGTCCATGCAACCTTTCCTTCTCTTGGCTGAACAGCCCCAACTTTCTCAACCTGCTGTCATAGGGAAGGTGCTCCAGTCTTCTTATCAGCTTTGTGGCCCAACTTGCCTTATTTGTGATATGATATTTTTTAAGTGCCCACACAAAATGGTTGTAAATCAGTGCTACATTGGTTGTAAATTAGTTCTACAACATCAAGATGGTAATTGAAGGTCTAGTGAGCTAGTTCCCCACCAAAACTACATGTAAAAATTCAGAACTGAAGTTGGAGAGAAAGCTACCCATTACTTAAAGTACTTCTTTCAAAGGTTGATCTTTTACTAATTGTAAAGGAACTGAGTTTATGCAGGCCTGAAAAAAATAAAATAGTCAGATGCTGTACCAAATAAGAGGCTCTCAGCAGTGAACAGAAGCTAACAAGTTATGGTGACAAATTATGAAGCAATCAAAATATTCAGTACATACTTTTATTACTGACATGTCTAACTTTAATCTGCAAARCCTGAATTTTTACAATATAGTATTTGTTGCATCTTTTAACAAATAACGTTTGGGGTTTTTTTGTCTTCACAGCTTAGCCTCTTCTTCCCTGTAGTATATTGTTTGTGTTCCCTATTCCTGGTAATAGTGCCTCTCTACAGTGACACAATCAATTCCCTTATTGGCGTTGGTATTGCCCTCTCAGGCATTCCTGCATATTATTTGGGAGTCTATCTGCCAGTTGAAAAACGACCTAAATGTCTACTTTGGCTCTCTGGTAAGCAACATCATGTCCCAGTCACCATGTCAAAACCTTGGTCAGAAGAAAGAGAGAATAACTTTCCCTACAAACCATTTTCTTTATGAAGTTTTGCTATGCTTTGGTGTGTGGGATGTCTGAGATCCTCTGCTTTATCACATGGTCTTGAAAACAAAACCATGCTTACCTGTAAAAAACAGTCCAATATGTGGATGTCCAATTCAGTATGTTGGCTCAATAAAAGCCGTGTAGGATTGTGAATACTAAACCCAAGCTTTTTAATACCCTGGAAGGCAGAAATACCAGAACATCTTTGCTTCATTTTCCATCCAAGGACTGGAACAATTCAAATCAGAGGAGTCCACAGATTTTCAGAAACAATGAAATAATTAATTATTGGCTTGAAGGGTAGTTGCCAGTCCTCAAATCCAGGCAGTCCTGAAAAACAAATCTTTAATTTTTTTTAATATATTATACTTTGAATTCAGCTATCAATTCAATGAAAATGTTGATGAAAATCTGATTAAACAAGCATTTCAGTTTAATTATTGGCTTCTTTTGCCTTTAGCTATTTATAACATATGCTTAATTCTATTGGTTAAGGTGTTTCAAGATTTTCCCAATATCTGCAATAGTATTTTCAAATCCTCAAAATCCAGATGCATGTCTAAGATATATTATAAATTTCTCTTCCACATTTTTGCCAATACAGCTACAACAACGAAATATGTTCAGATGCTCTTCTACTGTGCTCTGTCAGACCTGGASATAGACATGGAACCCACAGCAGCTAAGAGTAAATAGAGTTGCCTCAACATTGAGAACTGTGCCTTGACATCTCCTATCTGGAAAAATTTTCATCATCTGAAGTTCTCCCCTATGTTCAGTCATACTAGAGCACTAACCACTCTACTGTGCATCAGTTTGGTGTCAGTTAAGTTGTGATGGTTTTATAAAACACTCTGTTTTCCAAGATTTCTTTTTAAAATTCTGTTTGTTAATAGTCAGTTATCATGTGACATTTTGACATTATAAAGCCCTTAATGAACAAACATTTATTAGTAGATAAGTGCTAAATATTAAAAGCAAAAGAAAAGTAAAAAATATTAGATCAGATATTTGCAAGACTCAAAGTCTGAGTTTGAAAGTAGAAACAACAGTAGTCTTCTAAACCTGTAACTAAATTGTTAGCCAAAGCAAAAAAAAGTATATAATTCACGCTGGTACACCTTTTGAGTCTTAATATTAGTGTTAAATTATTCTAATGCATAATCCCTGGCATACATAGTTTACCAAAAGCAGAAAACCAAAGGGTTTGGTCATTTAAGTTCTGTGAGAAATTCTCATTTGATGATAATCCACATACATTACTCTTTTTTAGAAAAGGTATTTCCAGCAAACAAATGATACCATTGTTCAGAAGAAGTTTTGCTTTCCAGAAGAGCCATCTGCCATGGAGAACTTCAAGGCATTGAGTCACATTCCAGCTAGTGTGTATTCAGGGAAAACACTTCACCTTCTCAGACTGCCCTTTGCTTGCCTTGAAGTATCAAAAGTGTGATCTCATGAATCACACTGATTTTTTCCACAGTGGAACTTATTTAAGAAATTCACAAGGATAAATTAAAAATTGACRTTTTTCAGAATTCCTTGAGCCCTTGCCTAACCCCTGAAACCTCACCAGTYTCTGCTGGCAAGGTGACCTGCAGGTCTCCTACTGAGCACACAGAGAGCCTGCAGATGGGTGTTCACACCACATAAGTGCCTGTTGCACAATACCCAGGGCAGACACCTGCACTGGACAAATGTACCCACATGGGTGTCATGAAAGAAAAGGGCAATTAAGGACTAGGCATGTTCTCTTGAACATTAACWTTTTCAGTGTGCCACATAGAAATGCGCAACTAGTCCTAATTCTTAGTCTCCTGAAATGACTAAGAATTTAGGAAAAGACAGTAACTGTTAGGGAGGGGAAAAAAAGCAACCAGCCTTGCAACCTAGACCTTAAAATGCTTCAGCTCTGGTATGGTTTGTTGATATGCRGTACCATTTGTAATCCTTGTTGGCAAGTCATACTTCTTTCTGGTTTTATATTTAAATGTAACATACATTGTTTCTAATTTGAATTTCACCATTCCTCTTCAGTTAACCTTGACCAAGGTAATCTTATACAAGTCCTTGTGGCTTCCAGAATTGTTGTGGGTTATTGATGTCTGCTCAGAGAAAGAGCAATGGAACAGACAATTCTTACTGTTTCAGCCTCTCCTCACTCCCTCCTCACACTGCAAAGTCATTTGGAGGATTATAATTTCATGCCTCTAGGATGTAGTTTAGTTTGCCCAGCTCAGAACATCCCCACATACTCTTCACACACAACACACGTCTCTGTTACAGTACAGCACCATTGTGATCCTGCCCTATGATTGTACAGAAATTCTGCATTTTCTCCTCATCTGTTCCAAAGCACTGGTTACTGACAGAGCTGTGGTCCCAGTCTGTATCAGGGCACAGCGAGAGTACAAACCCTCCAAGCTGGCACCAAACTAGATAGCACCAAAGCTGACTGTCTTGGCCTCCACAGAGTTCAAAGTCATGCTTGGTACTGAGCTACGTGTCACACCGAGCCAGCATTGTACCATCTTCTGAAGTTTTTCAATGCAGGACCAAAGTTTCTAAACTGTTTGGGACACCTGAGGTGACATCTCAGGTGGTAACAGCAGGCATTATGGGGATTGTAATAAGAACTACAAAATAAGAACATTTCCAAACAAAATTCTGAGCTGAGAAACTTCTTTTGTTGCCTGTTTTTTGCCAAAATATTATTTTTTATTATTTTTTGCATGAATTGTGTATTTGGTCTGGCTGATATGGAGTTAATTTTCCCCACAGCAGCCCTCACAATGCTGTGCTGTGCCTTGGTAGCTGGAAAGGTGTTGATAACACACCAATGTTTTTGTTATTGCTGAGCAGTGCTGGCACAGCACCAGCGCTGTCTCCCCAAYATTCCAYTCCCAAGCAGAAGGCTGGGAYGATCCTGGRAGGGGACACAGCTGGGATAGGTGACCCAAATTAACCTAAGGGATTTTCCATACCATATGACATCAGCTTAGCTATAAAAGTTAAGAAAAGTAGGAGGAAGGTGGGGCATTTGTTAGTTTCAAAGTTTGCATTCTGCACAAATCACTACCCGTGCTGAAGCTCCACTTCCCAAGATGTGGTTGGACGTTGCTCGCTGATGGAAAATAGAGAATTTTTTTTTTTTCCCCTCTTTGTTTGGGCACACACAGACTTTTGCTGTAGCAAACTGCTTTATCTCAACCTACAAGTTGTTTTCCATCTTATTGTCTCTTCCCTGTCCCACTGAGAAGGGGAAGTGATGGAGCAGCTTTGTGGGCACTGGGCATCCAACAAAGGCCAACTCAGCACAGCCTTTTGACTTTCTGGCCATGCTGCACAAACYTTCATTTTCTTTCAGGACAGCAGAAAAGTAATAGTCAGATACAAGGTTATAAATGTAAATAAAACTAGTGAAATTCTCTGGACATTGGAATCTCAGAAATATTAATGTGATTGTTGATTTTTCACTCCTTACAAATGTAAGTTATTGTCAAATCTCTAAAGCAAGTCATAGATGCTGAGAGTGTTTAAACAAATAAACATTTGATTCTTCACAAACGCTATAGTTGTGTGGCTTTAAAGCATAAAAATATAAAAAGCATAAAAATATGTGAGATAAATTTACCCTGCTTTACATCTCACCAGTTGAGTTGCCAGGAGAGAAGTTAGACTAACTCTTCTTTGTATTCTCTATAAATCAATTTAAAAAGCATTTATGGAAGGAAAAATTTCTAGTTGCTCTCAGATGGGACATATGAGCAATTCAAGCACTTTCTTGCTCTAGGAGTTAATATTTTTTTTCCTACATTATTCACAGATGCTCAATTACATAGGAAGACAATAAACCATTTCACTTTTTCAGAGACAGTCTTGGCACCTAGGCTAAGTATCTTTTCATTAAATATCAAAATATTAGTAGGGGGCTGTTTAAAATCTAGTTTTCCAGCTGGCTTCTCTCTGGTGGAAGAGACTGGGATGTGGACAGCACTGGAAGTCTCTGGAAGGGACAAGAGAGCCCACATGCAGAGCTGGAGAAGGACTTTTCAGGAGCAAAAGCTGGGGCGATACAGTGTGAGGGGATAATGCTAGCTCTTATTTAGGAATTAAGGAAATACAGGATTCTTGCTTTTTACCAAAAGTCACAGTTCTTCAAATAAAAAGAAGAGAAGAGTATTAGTAGCAGATGCCATTTCTGTGTCAGCAAAGGAAAACAGAAGCTGCTGTTGATAGAGGAAACACTGTCAGCCATAGSAAGTCTGAAGATATCTGGGCTTTGYGTGAGCCTGAAGAGGCTTATTGTATGTTCCCTGGATACAGAGGAGAGGTAATGCCTTYGTATGTCGAGTAGGATGAGGATATAGAAGAGTGAAACTACCTGAGAGTTGCACAACTGGAGACTGGGGTAGGTCACAGCTCTGTTATATTGTAAGAGGAAAGGCCTTCACTGCATGTGAAACTTGAAACTGAAGATACTTCCTAATATATTTCTTGAAATTTAACTTCATTGTGCAACAGAAACTTAAGAAGTATTATTGCACAATCTTTCAATCTGTTGTACGACCTTTGTCAAGTCCCTGTTGTGATAAGCTAGCAGGTTTTGTAAATCTTSCCATTTTTTCCTGCAGGATTGATTTTTTGACTTATGAGGAGTGGCAGCCAAGCAACTGTGTGATGTTCCACAATTTTGTAAGCAGCTCAAAATCTCTAAAATTTAAAAAAAAAAAAAAGTGAATAAGAAAAATAAAATGCAAACCTAAATAAGATGCTACACAGTAAGGTGAATATTAGCTACTTTGTCTTGTACATCAAGAGCCTTGATTATTACCACAAGAAAAAAATTATAAATACTTTTTTTGGAAGCACATATTTAATGTGTTGGATGTTACTGAAAAACATAAAAGATAAGTGGGCTACCGAAATGTCTGGTTATTAACTACCTTAAAAGGTCAATATTAGAGTCAAAAGAATGGAGCGGAATTTCAGTTACATGACCAAGGATTGAAACATGACTGGTCAACATTAAAGCAAACAATCAAGGGTTGATCTTCTTGGAAAGAATAAATGAGAGTGAATTGGTTCATGCTACAATTCAATTAAAAACAGTAGAAATGAGTAGGTGTTTAATCAGCTGTTCATCCAAAATGTTCTGTCTGCGAAGTGATAGAAATGAATACAGTTCAACATACACAGAGAACAAAGATCAATTCAGCAATGTATTTACATCATGCTCAGAAATGTTCATTTCCCAGAGCCAAAAACAACTGTGAGCCACACCTGCTGGAGGGAGGAGGGTAGGGAGGGAAAAAAACAGTTTATACTGGAAGAAAACCTGCTTGGTGATATTTGAGACCATTCTACTTACATGCAGAGACTGGAGGGGAAAAAAAAAAAAAGGAAAAGGAAAAGAGCATGCACTGGTTTAAAACTGCAATAAATGCTTCCTCTATGAAGAACTGCAAAGAGTCATTTAGAGAGAGAAGAAAGGTAAATTTGATAGTAATGGTCATAAGTTAAAGGACAAGGTGCTGAACCAGATGTCTGATGTACAAAAGAATTTCAAAAGTATTGCAATGCACAGTGTGTGTTCAGGTCAAAATACGATCTTCATAGTGATATTACCTTATTTCTGATTAGACCTCCCTCTTGCCCATATTGTGCCTACATATGAGGAATCCTGCRAATTATATTCATCTTTCTCTTGCTATCTTAGGAATTAGGTCCTGTCTGTCTCTGAGACAGGGTGATCACGGAAGCAGAATTTAAATTGCATGGGGAGTTACATTTGACTCCACAAGAGGGAGAACTCCTCTGCCTGATGCTCTCAGGAAAAAGCGCCTGCTGTTTTTAGACCTGCTCGGAGCAGTAGAACCAGAGCAATGTGGTATATTCCTGCCCACAGCGAAAGTCCTGGGATGTACAGGCTTAACTCCAGTGTGAAGTGGCAACTACATATTCTGAATAATATCTATGTACAACGACCTGCTGCAAGTCCAATGAAAACGAGGTTAAAATTCAAACATTCCTTTATAGGATTCCTTTACAGGATTGCCTTGGTGTCTCTAGCAGCAGACAGATTTTTTTTCATTCTGGCTGTTTCCAATATGTAACATCATGAATGAAAAGGATCGAGGACATCCTTTTCAGAATTTCTGCATTAAGCATAAATAATAAATGAGCTAATCATAGCTAATAGATAATAAATTAGTTATTTTATGAAATGAAAAAAATGTTCTGCTTGAATGTCTGAGTACTTTTCCATCCTTATACTCCCCCTTTTTCTTCTCTATCTTTTTTGTCAGATAAACTTGTGAAATATCCAAGTCTCTCTATTTGGTAGTGAAGAAATATTTAGAAAGACACTCTTCGGAAAATATGTTGATATCAGTTGCCTGTTGACCTGCTGCCAATATGATGTCAGTACATGGGCAGCTATGGCCTTTGTTCTATAACTGTTATTTTTCCATATCACTGTTAAATTCACTTCCACTTTAACTGACTTCTAGAGCAATCCCCTAGCTCTGCTCACTTAGCGGAATACTCAACCATCCTTGCCTTCCATCTAAGCTCATGACATTCATCTGCTGCCAGTAATTCTCTCCATCCATGAAGGTGCTCTTAATCAGCTCCTCCTAGTAATATCTGCAAGTAAACAACAGGCACAAAGTGGGCAAGATATCTGTGAGAGGTAGACAGCAAAAGGTAGCAAGTGGAGAAGGATATGCAGATTTCATAATCTTTTCTTCATTTTGCTCACTTTACTCTCAGGAAGAATACTTGTATTAGTTGTAGTACTTACTACAAATCCAGATGGTAAAGAGATAGGAAGAGTACAGGGATGCTTCACAGTTTGGTATGGGCGAGGTCAGGGAGGCCAAGATGCAGCTGAGGCTGAACTTAGCAAGGGATGCCGAGAGAAATATAAAGGTTGCTGCAGGTGTGTCTGCCAGAAATGAAGCTCAAATAAAGCTTCATCCTGGCAACATTCAAGAGCAGCTTGCATGGGGCTCTGAGCAACCTGTTCCAGTTGAAGATATCCCTGACCATGGCAGGGTGGTAGGACTCTAAAAGGTCCTTTCCAACCCAAATTATTCTACGATTCTATGGGTCTATGATTCTTCATTATGGCTCTGGCTGAGCACAAGCATCGGAGCAGTCCTGTGATGGTGCCAGGGAGATCTGAGGATAAATGACAGTGGCTTGAGCACAGCTGAAGGTGACAGCCAGGCAGCCAGGGCAAMAGCATTGCTGAGGACATGAAGAGGGGCACAAGTAGCTTTCTACACAAATGGGACAGACACACAGCATCCTTCAGCCAGAACAGGGATATTCCCACTCTGACATCTACCAGGATATAAATAATCCTAATGAAGTGGCTACTGCATTGATAGACTGGAGGCTGTCAGCCTTTAAGTGGAGTGAGCTATGTGCTTCTGCTGTTCTGTCTGCAAGAGCCAGCATGGCTAGGCAGACCCTGTGGGGAACAAGGGAGGACAGCAGCTGGGATTCAGGCTCTCAAATTAATAAACCTAAAAATAACCCCTGAGATCTAATAGAGCAGTGTTGAATTCTTTTCTGTCAGGCCTTTTAGTTTCTCTGTTTTTTCTCTAGTTGCATTTCAAACCTTCCACTGCAATAATGAGGCATGGAAAGGGCGTTTGTTCAGATAGGTATGTTCTTTTATTAGTTACTTTTTGGTTTTAAAAGGAGAAAGTACTGTAGAATCTGAAGATTCAAGTTAGGGTTTAACCACAAATATGGAACAGTTTAAAGCAGAAATGCAATTAATTGCAGAATGCAGAGAGCTGATACGGAACAAGGAAAGAAATCAGCAACTGGCGTGGAAGGACAATATCAACCTTCCTGCAACAGCTATGCCAGCAGACAGCCCACAACAATTTTAGAACACCATATGCCTGGGTTTTTTTCCTTTCTCCTTTCATATAAAAACAGTTTACTTGTTATTTGGGGTTTTTTTTCCCCTTGCTTTTCCCCTACTCTTCCTTTCCTTACCATTTCACTGCCATAACTAGAATTCACATGAGAGTGATTTTACTTTGTACAGAAGTATTAAGGACAGCGATTTCTTCTCATTGCCTCCTTTTTCCCCTCCTCCCCCTCAAGATTTGCTTTAATGACTTGTCCTAATTAAGTTTGAAAAAATTCTTTATTATGTTCCCAGATTTTCTGTGGTGTGATCACTTAACCTGTAAATTATACTTGCAGATTGGGTCCCATGCAGACTGATTATTTTAATTGGTACATGCTACCTCCCTTTCAGCTTTCATTATATCTTTGCACTCAAGGAAGCTGATGGCTACATTTTAGAAATAAACAGGATACAAAAAAAAAAAAAATGCTTGTCTTTCAAGTRCTTATTGCTTTCGTATAATATCGTTAACTATTAAAAAGAGAATCTGCTGAGTACTATCTGGATATGGGAAGAATTAGACCCCAGTTTGAAATAAAAACAATACTTCTGARCACATTAGAAATGGAGCAAAAATCAAACCAATGTTTGTGAGGTCAGAACTAGGTATGTTACCTGAAAATTTGACCCAAAGTATTTTCAAAAGCAGCTCTGCCTCGCTGTTGCATTGATCAATCTGGTGCTTTTCACTGAAAAGATGAGTGTGATGAATGGTACAGGCCTTCTTTCAGTAACTTAGCCTCCTTGCAGTCTTCCATCTAATGAAGAGAACGGTTTGAGATCTGAGCTAACCATTTTGTAGGAATGCCCTGCAAAGAARAAAAAAAAAAAACAAAAACTGATCTGAGTTTGGTCTAGCAAAGAAAGGATGAGAAGAAAAGTGAAAGAAGGCTCTGAAACAGTTAAAATAGGCTGTTTGCTAAACACCATTAAAATTGCCACTCCTTTTTCATTAAAATTATGCTTTTGTATAAAGTGTCAGACATGAAAAATTAATCAAGTAATCTTCACAGAATTTGGCTAAAGTTTTAGTTGGTGAGCATTTAAGATTCTTTTTCSTTTCATTCACTCTGAACTTGAGTAAAAGGGTAGAAGAAAAGTTACTGAATTAGAAGATTATTTTAAGCTGTGATATTTTTTAATTACCAGCACATCACTGATGCTGGGTAAAAATAGGAGCCCATTTTCATCTGCTATAAATGGCAGAAATTAATACAAATTGACATTACTCTCTTGCCACCTAATAGTCTGTAAAACCAAGCCACAAAGATTTAATTTATAACATTTTTTGCTTTTGTCTTTGATTGCTTGTTGTACCTCTTGTGCATTACCATTTCATTCACAACAGCACTTAGATACCAGCTTAAAGGTTTTAAAATGTTATTGACTTGGTATCTGTATCTTTATTGACTTATCTGATTTAATTCCAAACTTTTTTCAYCATCAGACCTAGCCTGACAATTTTGCTCTGCATTCTCATTCCTGAGAGTGTTTTACATTTCTGTCTGTATTCAGTCTTAGGAGATACAGGTTTGTCAATGGAATGGAGAGCTGCAAAGGCCTTCTACGGCCCTTGCCAACATATTGTTTCCAGCATCAAGTTTCTTTTATTTAGTTCTGCGCAGATTTGATTCAGATGGGGCTTTTCTTCCTTAGAATGAGAGAATCATAGAATCATTTCTGTTSGAAAACACCTTTAAGATCATCGAGTCCAACTGTTAATCCAGCATTACTAAGTACACCACTGAACCCTGTCCCTAAGAACAGTGTCTACCATCTTTAAAATAACTCCAGGGATGGTGACTTTACCACCTCCCTGGGCAGCCTGTTCCATTTTCATCAAATTAAAATGCAATRCATAAAATACATAAAATGATAAAAAAGATAAATGAGAGCGACACTACTATAGATATGTAGCAGAAATATGTACTGTTTTTATAAAAAAGAGATATAAATAAGATGTAGAAATACATTTCAGCTGCTGYTGAGAAAGCCATTTAATCCTACCRGTGAAATAGTTCTTGGTACCAGCACTGGCTCTGCCCTGTCTTATGTAGTGTATTCACAGGCTAAAACAACTTTTTCTGTGTAATCACAACAGAGACATTCTGCAACTCACCCAGCAGAGCTGAGCAAAGCAATACTATGTTTTCCCTTACACATTTCCTTTTCTATGCAGCTATTCTCCCTTCCTAGGGAGCTTGTAAGGAAGCTTTACCTGTTTCTCCTACCATTCCCATCTGGGTTTCCTCATTCCGCTTTGCCCTGATGCCTGTCAGCTATCACACCATTCTCTGTCCAGCTGTATTTCAGCCCTTTCACCCAGTCTTGTTTATAAGCTCTGTGGGATGTGGAAGTTCAGGGTTTGTACAAAGTATTGTACKTGTTATTGTTGCAAGTCTATTGTTTATAATGCAGGCAGTCTTCTTAAGCTATTTGCAAATTCAAAATTCACTATATTGTTGCATATTCACAAACTTACAGCCAAAAAGAATTCCTGACTGTTGTTATAAGCATCAATTCACACCATGGAAATAATAAAGCACCTCGATAAAGCACATTGTTTCCACTGGTGATCATGCTACTTTAAAAGGATAGAGCCCCTGTTCTATCACAGAATATAGACATATTATGGACAYATTGTCTAGATTAATTTCAAGCTGTGATAGCATAGACTGTGTCAAGCTTTTCACAATGGGTAATGTGGTAAAAAATAAGAATCAGAATGAGGAGTGAAATCAGYTGAAAAATTTATTTCAGCTGTTTTTACCTAAGGGGCAGCCATTTCTTAAAAAACGCAATGGTATGGAGGGGGTTTTCCTACAACCACTGGCASAGAGCAGGAAGTTCCCTTTGCAGCCCAGGGAGGGCCGCTGCTGGGACCAGATGGCAATGGAAGCAATGGCAGCCTGGAAAGGTGGGAGGGGAAAACCCAACTGCCAGGGAAGAGGGAGACATGGGGCTAACAGGTCCCCACAAGTGGGCCACAGAGCCATACCAGCCCTTAYTGGAAATGGGTGGCCATCCCAGTCCAGATGAGAGCATTCAGAATGGCTGAGAAAGGCCYGATATCCACTTGTCTACAGTACACTTTCCTTCAGAAAGAAGTAGGCTGCTAGGTCATAGAGCTTGGTTTACTGATTGTATTGATGTTGGCTTACTCAACTCATTAAAATCCTCATTAGTGATCTTAACTGAAAATCTGCTATTTTCAGGTCAGGCTTCTGCCTGCATTCATTTGTCTGATCCTGGGGTTAAAGCACATGGACTCAATAGCAGAAAATAGTCTTCCCAGCTACCTCACTCTCTTCTGGTGTGTCCTTGACAAGACACTTGTTCTGTATGACCTTCTTTGCCAGGTTGTAAGTGTGGAGGCAAGAACTTCCCACTTGTCAGACATACAGAAGMTAATTTCTTGGCCTTTGAAAAATAAGGTGTTTGATAAAAAGGTATCAGTTGTATTTATTTATTGACATTAGTTTGAGCAGTAAGCATAAACAGGGTGACTGGCTAAGTACCCTGAAAACTTTKTGTTGCAGCAGGCCTTAAGCTGTTTACACACAAGTTGCAACAGCACTCTGAAAACTCGTGACTGAGATACCCAGCAGGAATATTGTTGTGTGCAGGTCATACAGAATAGCTTGGTTAGACAGGGAGAGTGAAGGATTTGCACACAGAGATTGGATATGAACACTGTTGAAAGTCAAGTACTGAGTCATCAGCTTCCCCTAAAGCACACTGATAAAGTAAGTTTTCCATGGCTTACTATGTCTTTAAAGGTCTGAACAGYCTTTTGTTCTTCAGGTAATCAGTTCACAGTACAGTGTGGCTGCAGTGCACTTCAGGATTTCTGCCTTTAAAAAGATTATTCTGAGCCACATATACTAAATACAAGTGCCAAGATTCACGCTGATGGAAATAAATGAATGCCTGTTAAAGCTGAATGCAGCTAAGTAAAACAGAAATTGTACACTAGAGTTTATGCCCTTTACCTCSTCCTCATTCTCTCATGAACAAAGATTAAACTGGGTCAAAGAACATTTGAAAAATTTGTTTCTGGGGTGAAAATCTCACCCTATTATCTTGTCACCAAGGATGTTTTGCAGTTTGTTTCACCCATATTTGAATGTGTAATCCGCAGTTGCAYACACAAAAACCAAAATAGTGAAGAAATCTTTCACTATTTTCTAAATACTGTATGTCTGTTATGTACAACATCTCTTTAAACATTGCTGGTTAATATTTCATTTTTTACTTTAGAATTATTATTAATTATTGCTAACTAATAAACACAAAATGCTAGTGCAAATTGCACTTCTCTGGAAAATATATTTTTAATAGTTGCTTTACTGGAGAATTGCATTGTACTCTCAGCTAATAACAAAGCTACATGCTTTCTGTTGTTTTCTAAACATAAGAAAAAAAGCTCTTTTCCAGATGACAAATCCTAATACTTTATAAGCTTATAAGGGGTCATCTGGAATGAAACAATTTTTCTACATCCCATGTAGGATATAATGACCCAGACATATTCTGAAACATGATTTYGTGTTCTGAATGATGATTTCATAAACCAAAGAGAAATATCACTCAGGGAGGTGATGGCTTTTGAGCACGGTGGTGGTTGGGGGCTAGTGTGAGRAGACCCTTGAAGATCCTCTTCTTGGGAGAGACTCTGGACCCTGGGAGGGAGAGCCTCTGCAGGTATGTTCTTGGGGACTGCTTGTTTTCAGAGATTTTGTCTTCCAAAAAGCAYTAAGAATTTATCTCACATTATATTTTGTATTGATCATACACCATTAGCTTTACAAATAGCTTTCCACAATACATGTCTCTACTGGGAGAGAATGAAGCAATTCTGGTAGAGCCACCTGGAAGGTATAGAAAACACTGTGGGAAGTTTTGTCATGAAAGAMGACATAATTTTAAAACAAAATGTTTCTGCTCAATATTTTAAAATCAGACTATAAAGTGCAGSTCACAAGAGCCTTTAACCTTAAACTGGTATTCTCTAAATGCTGAGAACACCAGAACACTATACCATTATTAAAACCTCAGGCTTTTTCATGTTTCCTGTTATTTTGTAGGACAAAAAAAAAAAGGAAAGGCATTTTGGAAACATATTGTTCTAGATGCAAATAAGACAGTTGCACAGTATGAATTGCTTTGGAAGTGTCTGACTTCTAGTGAGAAGTAGAAAGAGAAACAACGTCAAGTTCAGGAAGCACTGGAGATCAAGAACTGCTGCAATGCTCCACACTCCTTTTTTACTATTATTATTTTATTTTCCCATAGAGAAATGCTACCTTTATCTTCTCAAAACTCACAGTCTGCCTGAATKTCATCCCTCCTTTCCACTCTTTTTMACCAACGAACCCTCAGAAAAAATTCTGCCCCAACTGCAATTTCCTCTTATCCTTCTCTCAGATGGGACACAGTGAGAACATTTTCACTGCCCTTTGCCAAATAATTACAAGTTCTTTTCTCTTGTGCTCCACTAAGAAACRTCATGCTTTGTGGAAGTTTCCTGAAAAGCACTGTCATCTCCAAACCCTGAAGAATTACAAGTACTCATAGCACCACTTCAGTACATTTTCCAATGTTTAATACTAAATAATATTGCTGATATTATTTGCTGTAAAAYTCATGTTACAAACATCACAAAGGCCAATTAACCCACCTACACTATGTACTCAGTGAAACTCTAGAGACTTCCCTCTTGTGGAACACTTGGTCATTTAGGGAGAGAATATACAATTGGAGCTCCAGGGAACAAGGTTTTGAGGGAAATATTTGGCTGAAAGAGAAGCTATCATGAGACAGCTTTATGGGAAACCAGGGAGAACTGGATTGTAAATCATTACCCAATTAGAGGAAGCACAGTTGTCTGGTTATTTAGACACAGATTGGATTCCCTACAGTAAACAGGACAGTRTTAGCTGTTCCCTTGGACAGTATGGACACAGTATTTCAGCTCTGTCACCAAGAAAGACCATCGGTAGCAGAAGTGAAAGAGGTTGATGAAGATGAGGTTAACAAATGTTAACAAGGCTCATACACAGTGATCATCACATTGGACCCCTTTCTAAACAAAAAAGATGTAGGGAATAGGTTAAATATAACACTAGTAGCAAATCCTCCCCCACGGAGTGATTCATAAATGTTGTTTTAACTACAGTGCAATCAACATTCTTGACGCATGATGACGCAGACTGTACGAAAGCTAATCTTAACATCATTTATCCTCTTTTTTTGATGTTAGGACCTGTTTTTTAAAAAGCAAGGATGTATTCTTTAGGTTTCTATTATTAATAATATATTTTATTAGACTGGCTGCTACAAGTAGAAAAAGAGGTTCAACTGTTGGACATGCACAGTGTTGAAATAATGCAGTGTTAGCAGATCATCAAGCCTTTGCACATCCTTCCCCCTTGCAATTTTATCTGCTGGAACACACATACAAGCATTTAAAGATATGTTAGAAAACAATCATCTTTTGAAACAGGGCTCTCCAGATCCTCCCTCCCAATTGCACAGGCCCCAACCTCACTACACCCACTAGGAGAGGCAAGTTGCCTGTGGCCAAAACAAATTAAATGTATTTAGGCCCTTCACAAGTACAAAACTTAACCAACATCTCTCCACTACCAGCACAACAAATACGCCTTAACATAGAACAATGAAATCCAAAGGCTGTAATTCTGGGGACCTTTCATCAGGTGCATTGAGTGTTCTCAGGGTAACTATGCAGGTGAAACAGCAACTACTGGGCATCAGAAAGGATGAACATACACAAGTAAAGGACAGAAGTTCCCCAGTTATCAGGGAGAGAGTATTTCTCAGAAGATAATCACTGCATTTTGAATATCTTCAGCCAGACCCTTGAGGATTCCTGCAACATTTTCCAAAGAAAAACTTGTGTGCTTTAACAAATCTGCCAGATACCAAAACCCATGAATTCAGAGACAGTGCTTCTGTGAGAGGAAAACCTCCCCACCTTCCCCTTGRTGTATCTCTTCCTCAGACTCCTCTTTCTCTTCCTGTTCTTTYCTTTAACTTTCCCTTTGAGATGGTCTGAACACAACTAATATGATAAGACAATGAGCTCAACTTGTATTTAGCTTTGAAGACTTCTGCTTCTATTTCAGACCTCAAAAAGGACTCACATGCCCAAAAACTCATCTAATTTTGCCAGTGATACAAGCTGGTCTAATAAAAGATACTGCTTTCAGCAAGAAAATGTCTTAATTAAGTCTTTAGGCTGTCATAACAACAGCACCACCACCACTATTTTTCATGTGACACAGTCAATCAGTAGATATTTTTTGTCTTTCCATAACTGATCCATAAAGCTAAAATAAACCAGGCACTGGTGTTTTATTTAAGACTGATGTCGCAGAGAAAGAAGGAGAGAGAACTACAAATAGTATTCCAACCAGCAGAGCCATAATTCAGACAGAAAGTGTGTGAGGGAAAGGAAGGGGCAGATGTGGGGGAACTTGTGGTTTCAGAAGACATATACAAATACCTGAAATAAAAATTAAATTCAGAAACACAGTGTGGTGATAACAGACAGATATGTTCAACCAATGACAACTAAAGGTCAAATAAACTCATGAATTAAATCAATATTATTTGTGGGAAACTTTCAATGTTGAATTAAACTGATTGTTACTCTTAATCAAACACTGAGGTTGAATACTTTTGCTTCCAGATTTCTTTTTACTCCACTTAAAGATTCACAACTATAAGGAGTGTCATTTTGAGAAGAAACAGAAGGGAAAAAAAAAAACAGATGTAACAAGAGAAGAGATAATTTGCCAAACAAATACAGTGCTGAATACAAGCATAGAGTGAAAATGGACATAAGCAAAATAAGGAGTCAGGAGTGCTTGAATAAGCACACTGAGGAAAAGGAAAATGGAAGAAATAAAAGAGATGCAAATATTTTTACTAGMTGTCCAAAAAGGCAAAAAAAATGGTGACTCTTAGAAACATGATGTAGATCAAAAGTACCTGTGGACCTGTGGAGGGACAGGGGAATGATACACAGCTTGATCAACAAGAGAGGAAGATGATCCCTGTGGCACCATTGTAACCTCCAGAAAAGACCATACAGCAAAAGGAAACAGAACCAATAGCTTTATTAATTATGCATCAGAAACATAAATTCAAGAAAGCTGATTTTTGTCCATTGTTTTCACATAATTTCTGTTATAAAATGTTAAAATTTAATCTCAAACCACAGCATTTATTATAAAACTCAGCTTCTAAATGTGATTACTGTTTCATGTATTCAGTTACTTTACTTTATTAAATGCCTGATGTGTTAAAGGTAAAGCAAACACTATCACATCAAGCTTTTTTCACTGACTACTGTATTGCTTTCAGGGAGTAACAGCAACCTGTTTCCAAGTATGTATTTCCTTGAAAAAGATGTCTATTTAAAGAAATGAGTGGGGTGATCCTCACACATATTTTCAGATTTCCAACTTGGATCCATCAGAGTTTTAGTCATGCAATCATTCTTCAGCCTTCTCTAAGGACAGTCATAACAACCAGACATCTGAATTTCAGCATAAGAATTTATCTCTGCTGAGCATCAACTTCTACCCAGGTGGTTATACTTAACTGTCAGCATTATAAAATGTGGATAAATCAAGAAYGCCTGTTACAGTGCTCCACTCCACAAAGACACGGAACTCTCAACAAAAGCTTTGAGATGTGCATTACCTATTGTATCTAATTTGTGCTCTTCCTCAGGGTATTTGAGATATAAGTCCTGAGCTCCCCAACACCATCTGAGCAGCAGAAAGCAGCAGCAAAAAACCACCATATTAAAAACATACAAAATACGTCAACCTTATTGTCATGAGTCAATTCTCCTGGGGCTTGGATAATCATCAGGAGAGGTCCTGCTGAAATGTACAGAACTGACATAACCACACCAGTGGGTTAATACAAACCACTCAGTTTTTATTTTTTCTCAAGAGACTCAACAATTGCTAAAGATAGAGGCATGTTGCAGAAAAACATCTGATTTCCTAAAATGCTGTTATTTCTTGCATTCTGGGCTTTCTCTACTAGTAGTCTACTCATGCGAGTATTGTCTGTAAGAATTCCTGTTGGATTTTCTGGTCATGCTTTTAATTTTCTGATCATGTAATCATATTAATGAATTACTTGGGCAGCAGCTTTCCTTCTCGAGAACGAGGTGTCAACTGAGTTCATTTGTAATCTGAAATATGTGCACCTAGCAACCAAGCTTAAAAAATGCTGTATTCAAATTCCAAACTGCGTACTCATTACTTCCAGAATTCAGCAATCATATCAGCTAATCCAGAAGTGGAAAGTCTGATTGCATGATGTCAATGTAGAATAAAACTATTTTGGTAAATTTTGTATTCAAATTCAGGCAATTTTTTACAAACTTTTACTTTGAGTACTCTCAAAAAAAAAAAAAAAAGGAAAAGAAGGAAACAAAAAAGAAAATATCAATTCTTTGCTTTTTAATATCTCTGTTAATGCTGAACATCTATATGTTGGACAGTCTTGTAATTTAATATTTATAGAAATTAAAGTAAAATTTAATATTTCTGCCAACATAGTAAACTTTGTACTGTGCAGCATGTATTTTTATAATCGTTTATATCTTTAAACTGTGACATATGACCAAAATAATTCAGGTCAGGCAACAAGGTAAAATCCTTTATTAGCTAAAATACGTTTATGTATGAGCTCTTTCTTGATTGGCATRCATTAAAGCAATTAATGTACCAAAGAATTTCTCCTTGTTCATTGAATTTTTTGTTTGTAGTAAGACTACTGTGCTTAGGTAACCAAGCCACAATAGTGAATTCYCTTTTTTTAACAAAAAAAACAGATGCAGGTTTTGGGGTTTTTTGCAAGTAGTGTCTGTTCAAACAGCAATAATATGGCGTCTGATGAAAAGACCATTACACTAAGTATGTGATTTGCAGTGGAAACCTACTGCAAATACAAGAGAAAATTTAAAAAAAAAGTAGCCTGCAGTGGAATGTATGTCCTCGCTCTCAAAATTCATCACTTTCTGTTCTAAACGGAATTATTAGTAATACTTGCAGAAGAGASTTTTAAGTTACAGCTTTCCTACCTTCATTTTGATGAATTTGTTGGCATGAATAGGAGTCTTACATAAAAATAAGGCTTGTGGACTAAAATTGGAAAACATTTGCACCAACAGCATATTTAGGCATTAGCATTCACACAGTTGCCATCCCATTCCTGTTTCTAACCACGAGCAAACCTTGCCACAATGCTTTCACCAATTAGATTATATTTATTTTTTGAAATATAACTTATGATTAGGCTCTGTTGATGGGTGCAGACAGTTCACCATTATCAGGTTCCTACCTGGCTGTGTGCAACTTTTTCACCAGAAGGGTGTTGTGCTATTATTATTGTTGTTGTTGTTGTTATTGTTATTACTACTACAATAATAGTTCTGGAGAGCAGTGCTTAGACACAGTCATTTATCCAACTGCTCTGCTTCCAGACCAGAGAAGAATCAAAATCTCACCACACAGACTACAAGCAGAGTAAACACATACCAGTTACCACCTGCCCATCTGGAGATATCATTTTATTTTTCTACAGTGACAGGAGATGCTTTATGCAATATTCATGTTTGGGGCTTTTTCCCCCACATTTGGCAAAGCATTAAAACTGAGAATCAGTAAAATAATATTTTAAGTATAATAGGAAAATAATAGCAAAATAGAACATAGTCAAATAATATCATAACTTCAATAAGGACATCTTGTAWAAGCACAATAAAAAGTAGAGAATCATGAGGCTAATAAAGCTGATAAGACAGAGAATCCTTGCAAAAATGTAGTTCCTTAGACTAGCAAATCTGATATGGACTTAGTTTTTATAACACTGCTCAATAAATAATATTACAATATAACACAAATAAATGAAGTTTTGGCAATATTTTTCACCTAGCCAAGGGGGACTTTCCACCTTCAGCTTGCTCTTTGTATCAAGTACAGTTACCATCTGATTGAAAAAAACAGTTTAAGTTATATATTAGTGGTAGTAAGTTTTGGTATGAAGCTATAATTTTCCACTAAAATGAGCTTGAATGTAACTTTCCCCCCATTGATCCCTGCCCCAATTTGATAGCTCTTTTCAGCAGATGGCACTTTTAGGAAACAACCAGATTCCAACTGTTTCTACCAAAAGAAGGTCTGGATTCAAGGAAAAAAAAAAACGTTTTGCTAAATACCAGTTAGTAGCAACTCCAGATCTGGAAATTTAAGCTGAACTCAGTTGACTTGGATGAAACAGCAAATTGATGTACAGGCAAGAAAGAATTCTCACAACTCCCTGCTCCCCAGCTGGCTGTTAGCTACTAAAATAGGGTCAGTCCTTTGGTGAATGGTTCTCCAGAGGAGGGAAAGGGAAGTAAAAGGAGAAAGAATTATATAATTTTTTAGCAAAAGACTCCAAAAAAACCCCCTGAAATTTAAAATACATTAGAATAATGGCTGGAGAAAAGTATGCTACAGCTTATTTGAAAATTACATCAGACAACAGTAATGTGAACCTAGATTTCATAACAGTGTCTACACACTGAAAACACAGGTATGCCGGTTGACACCAGGAAACTGAAGGACTTAACAGTGTGATAAAAAGTACACAAAATACAGACAAGGATGTATGTTCTGCAGTAACAACTCCACTGCAAGTAAGATGCTTCAATATAACCCAGAAACCTTGGAAATTAACAGTGTCCTCTGCATAAAAATCMCCTATTCATTTTGTAATAAGTGTTTTGTGCTTATTTTGTTGAAGAAATTAATTGAGCATTTAATCAAGTATGTGAAGTGTTAAAATTCTATATTAAGAACGCTCTTTACYGGCAATTTGAGCAGCATGAATTACTGATTTTCTCTTTCTGGGCTAAACACTACTTTACTTACAAGGTGAAAGTGGTACTTGTGGACCCATCAGCTGAATAGCCCTGTGATCATAAGATCAGAGATTTTCCAGTTATTTGAGTCACATTAGTAACAGCTCAGCTAATTAGCATTTTTAAAAGGATCAACTCACTAACAAATTAAAAGAAGTATCTGTATACAAAGAGAGATTGTTCGATTTGGCTCCAGTCTTGATAGTAATAAATAAAAGCATCTATTGTGTGAAAGCGGGGAAATGTCTCATCTGTGGTGATAGGGATTCATTTTGGATGACACAGCCACAGTTTCTATTTTCTCAGTGTTTTGTGGGGTATGTTTTGGTTTCTGCTTATTGAGAGTGAAATTTAAGGTCAAAGGCTAAATGATGTCAAAATGCCTTCCAATCATCTGATGTGACAAGGTAGCTGAGCTGTTCAGGATGTGTCCCGAATGCCACAAATATGCGGCAATGTTTAAGGGAACACTGTTGGTGGACTTAATGTTTCTGCTTGCAGATAATTTTTCAAAAGTAAAGTTAACAAGGACATCTTTGAAAATGGAAATGCTTTTATTCTAAAACAAAGAGACTGCAATAGAAAAAGTGATTCTAGAGGCATTGGCTGAATGCCCCGTTGCCCCAAGCACTGTGATGTCTTTTATGGATGCTATGAAACATTTCAGTTTGCCTTGGATTAGGACACTGGCAGTACAGAGCATGTGATCCCAGCCTCAGCAAAGCATTCTTTCTCTTTGGGATACAGCTATGGAGTGATTTTTCCTAGGAGATTAGATGAAACTAGCCTGGGCATCTGCAATACTTTTTTATTTCACATAATGGAAAGCTTTTAATCAGAAATGCAACACAARCCAGTAACAGGAGCCCTCTTGGTTTTCTCAAAGCAAAAGCAAAGACATCAAACAAAATAAAAAACTCCAGTGACCTTAAACTAGTACCCTAAATATGCAGCAGAGACCTTTTATTTCTCAAAGAAAACAAGGAACCACATGTTCCAAAAAGAGGTTGTTACTGCAAGTTTAAAAAGTATTCTAAAGCAAGCTACTTGCTGGCATAACATTATCGTTGTATCATAACTGAAAAAAGTTAAAATTACTTCAGAATTGAATCAGGAGTACTATGAACACAGTGCTCTGACTTCCAGGGGGCTGCTATCAGGCACTATGGAAAGAATAGGTGGCCAAAGCCACAGGGCTTTAGTCTGTGACTATGAAGTCAATAGATTTTGTAAGTGAATGCCAGGACAGGATGCAYAGACTACAGCTCAGCAATTTCTGACAGGAAGATTGTGAAAATACATTGCTTTTAATGTATTAAAAGCTCTGGTGATCTTTCATGCAAAAAGCTCTGTCATGATCTGTCATTTCCTGAGATGAAGCCTTTCTGTTCTTGTTTCATACTGAGCACAGTAGCCCACTGCTGCCACAAGTAACACAACCCCAAAAAAGGTAAAATTTTGACTGGTAGGTCTCCAAGGATTGATCTTAAACTGCCCAGRAAGAGTCTAAGGATAAATTAAGAGTCCTGTAGGTTTTGATTGTGGTTGAAATGATATACAGTCACATGATATACAGTTATATTCTGTATATATAATATATAACATATTCTGTTAAGATAATTTCTTACAGTGATGGAGTTTTGTTGTTCTCAGTTGAAGCATTTCTAAACAATATATCAGATAAATCACAACAAATAAAAGAAAATAAAGGAAAAGTGTTAGCACAAAGAAAAGTCCTGTTGGAAAAGTAAGAATTTAATACAAGTAACCTAAACACTGATATTCACGTGCTGGTGGCCTGAAGCATGAAGTGTTGGAGAAATTGATATGGTTTCAAAGCAAGAGAAGAAGGAAAGTATATATGACATTTAAAATAAAAACAGTGTTGTAAGTATCTTCAAGTATTTAACTCAAAGTCATGAACAGCTGAAGTTAAGTGGGTTATTTTAAAATAAAGAACATAATTGAAGATTAAAATAAAATTAGTGCTTATCAGAAAAAGCAAAATAATATAGTAATCATATAACAACCATACAATCAAGAAACTAAAGGCAACCAGAAAAAAATCTGGCTTTCATACTAAAAATCATCGAGAGGAATAATTTTAATTGTAACTAGTGACCCATACGCAGAGAAAAAAAAAATCACAAAAATTAAATTCAAAACATATAAAGCATTGCTTTTCTCCTTCTCTCGTGTCTTAATTTATTTTACATCAGCTTTACCATGCTGAATTTACAAGCATGAGCACACCAAGGACCCTAAAGGACAAGTGCAAATGAACAGACTCTACACTATTTACATCACAATTTGCTAAAAATCCTTTGCTCATTTATCAATGCCTTTGCAGCCCAGAAGAGATGCACAGGTCAACACTAGAGAGGAGATGATGCTTTTCCCTAAAGTGTCTGATACAGCTGCGACAAGCAGACCTGACCRGCTCCAGCTGATGCAGGCTGCACCTAACTGGACTCTGCAAGCAGCAGCTAGAAATAATTCCTGATTCCAGTTCCAGGTGAGTTTCTAGAGTTTCACACCTTCCTTACCCTGCCAGATCAGTGTAAAAATGAGCAAGTCTGAATTCTGTCCTAGAGTCCCTGGAGTTTCAGAAAACTTAAAACAAAATCTTCACTTTTATCTGAATATGTGACAGCAAAATTGAAATGTACACAACACATAGTTTTCCAAAGATGAGGTCCCCAATACTGATCACTCGGCAGGACGAGTGCATCAGGGCTGAGTATTCAGACCCCACATTCCCAAGTAGCTCTGCTGAATGTGTACTGAAATGCTAAATTGCAGTTGTTTTCTGTAATATGCAAGGGCCAGTTGGCTGGCATGTAGAACAGTTAAGCCTTTATTGTTGCTAGACTTCACATTTTCAGCAAGGTTGAATAAAGCCATTATCAGAGAGACTTCCATCTGTTGTTTCAGGAATATAGCATGGGGCTTTTGGAGCAAATGCAGAGACCTATGTGCATTACTGAGGCTGAGCCCAAAACAAAGGTACCAGAAACAMTGAGCCACTTAAGAACATGCAAAATTAAGGGTCTTGCCTGCTTCTGCACCAATTGTTCACAGCAACCTGTCTCCATAGATTTCCATGCAATCCCAGCTAGGAGGGAGACGATTTTATTTCCATCAAAAAACACTCCTTGAAGATGCAAATCAGTACATCTGGCCACCAGAAAAACATATTTCACTACTGAGATAAATACTTCGGGGGGGATAATAGCAGCTGCTTTTACCTGAACACTGCTTATTTATTTAAAATTTAATTACAACTATGCCTTTATATTGTAGTAGTCCCAATTATTACAATCCAGACTACAGTATAACAGCATTGCATGCTGGAGAAATAAAAAAMCCCCAAACATTACTTTTCCCTCAGATTCATAGAATTCAGTACTGGAGTAGCAAAAAAAAAAGGATGGAATGATGAAGATCATCCTATAAGAACTAGAAAAATAGAAAAAATTGTTATAAACATTTTAAAGCATTGTTATTAAATAGCCCTTAGATTTTATTTCCCTACTTTTCTCCTCAAAGTAATTGCTATTGTTTTCCTTCAGACATAGCTGMAGGGAAGCAAGTCTTACTGTTGAGTTCAGGTAATGTGTCATGGCTCCTTTGGATGGTTTGGATTTTCTTATCTAATTTCACCATCACTGTGTTACTCATGCAGATTTAATGAAAAAATCAGATAGCCCATTCAGGGTGGGGTTGCTTATACCTCTTTCACTTCTTCCATAGTCATTTGCTCTTCCACAGTTGAAGACTCCCTAACTCCATAAAAAGTACACACGTTTCAGCTGTGAAATGTGTAGGAGGTGGCCAAACATTTAACTTTGTTTTACAGCTTGCTGGAAAAAAAAGATTTGGAGTGGTGAAGCTGCTAATTTTGTCAGACAGAAATGCTCTTCGATGAATCAATGTCCTTACATAATACTGACCTTAAAGCATCTGAAGAGCAGGTTCTTTTATGCTTTCTTTTTGGAATTCATCACAGTTATTGCAGATGGTCTGTGACATGATCAATCATCTGTTTCACAAACAGGTGAGCTTAGCAAATATTTCCTGCTATTCTATTATATTGAGGAGTTTGGCTCAATGATCCTGATAGGTTCCTTCCAACTCAGTATATTCTTCTTGTCTTCGTCATATGGGTTCTCTAGTTTAAAAGCTTTTGCTGCTTTGATATTAAATGCCTTTTGGTATAAAAAACCATAACAATATTGGGTCAGACAATTTGCTTGGTTTTTAACAGCTGTTTTAAAACATGAAGACTTTAAAATACAGTATTAAGATAAATTTTTATAAAATTAAATTATTTCAAAAACATATCTATATCACACCACATCAGATCTACTCATTACTTACACACACACACACACACACACACACATATATATATGACTTCTCTTTTAGAAATTGTGATGGAAAACTTTACTATGTAAATCTAAGAAGGGAAAGTGATAATATTTGGATCCAAATTTTGATATTTCCTAAGGAGCAAAACCACATGAAAAAAATTATGCCTCTTAGCATTTCATGCCAAGAGGTCTGTGTTTACTCTCAAAATGTGTCCTCAAAGTTTTAATTCATTCTGCATTTTCTCTAACATAAAGAGGAAAAACCACATTGGAATCCATCACATCTTATGCAAACTGCAGCAATGAGAGAGGCGTAATCACACATTCARGCAAATTATCCTTTAGCCCATGTACAAGGAAATCAGAGACAGAGAAACCAAAAAAACAAAAAAGGTGGAATAATCCATTTACTCTCAGACAGGAAAACATATAGTAAGTTCTTATTTATTTATTTATGTACCTCAAATTGGTCCTTAAAAATGCCCATCTAGTTCAATACATACTTTCTTTAGAAAAACAATCTATGAGTACAGTTATTAGTGGCAAATGCCTCCAAAAAATTTGTTGTCACCACCCAAGACAAAATGCCATTCTATCCTTAAGCTCATGTAAAAAYAAATGCAAGCTGTACACCATTCCTGTGCTCTGCAAAAACAAGACAGAATGCAAAACAAAAGACTGGGTTACGAAAGAATGAGAAAAATTATGGTTAGGCAGGCTTACAAGAGGCTTGATAATATAGTTGGTASAGAGCAGAAAATCCTGTTGTTTCTAGAGCTTTCTGCAGTACTTGTTCATGGGCTGGTTTGCTTTTTGGGCTGGATTTTGTTATTCTTTTAGAATACCTATGTGTAGTTAAAGCACATACATGATAAGAACACCCTTTTGGTTCCCTCTCCTGTAACTTGCAGTCTCTGCTTTCCACCTACTTACCTTGTTACAGACTGATCACACGTTATTTCACTCTTTTAAGTTTCAAGGTCTGTGCAGTCTCATGCCTTTCACAGACAGGAAGCAGTTAATAGATGACACAATTAAAACAGTGTGAGTTAAAATAATGAGACAAGTTCATATGAACTGCAAAGTGTGGTTGCAGTGTTGTTTCTACGAAGGTGCAGCTATAACCAAGCCGTCAGTGGGTACTGGGCTCCTAGAATACAGAAATCTAGCATTTAAAGAGAAAAAATAAAATTTGTATAGCTGTTCCTTCCTTTGGTGCCTAATGGAAGGAAAGGCAGAAAGAWTGAAATAAGCATATGGTGGGTGTTGGATACTCTGAGAAGTGACTTTCCTTAATTTTCAGCAACTGCATCTCCCATTCTAYGACAAAGCTGCAAATCATAGGCAGTAGAGAAAAAAAAAATCGAACATTTGTCACTTTTAATTATTAAAGGCCAACTTTAGGAAAGGAGAGTATTAGAAAAAAACAGTCATGAGCATTTTGATCATCTTGCAGCACAATCATAAAAGTACTGTCCTAACTGTACAAAAATTGAGATTGACTGCTACAAAAAGTTGTGTGAAATTCCAAATCAGTACTAACTGTCATTTTCACCAAAATATTTTCATCCTCTCCTATTTTGTGATTTTTTTTTTTTCATTCTCACTTGCTAAGTTTGGTTTACTGCACAAGCTGAAAGGCCTAATCAGAAACAAGGCTCCAGGACAGCAGTGCCTACCCAAACACACATTGCTCTCCTAAGAACACAGTCAGAAATAAAATATTACAAATAGACATAGCAGATAATAGGAAAAGCAGGAAAGAAAAAAAACAGCTGTTATTCTAAGACCCACTAAGCAATTGCATTGTCCAGTTCAGTAAATGAAAGCCTTTATTTTCCTTTTTAATTAAATATTTTTAAGAGCTATTTTTGAATGTTCTATGTCTCACTACTTGATATCCTCTCTCCCATAATCTCCTTCACTCCCAACTTGGAAAAGACAACCCAAGTGTGATTTAAAGAAAYGTGTGAAGTAGAAAAAGCAACAGGATATTTATGACAGCTGGATTTTGAATAGATTAAAGGAGGGAGGAATGCAGAAGCCGCCACAACAAAAACCCTTCAGTAGGCTGGAGTCCAATCAACTTCAGCCTACAGTAACTGAATAATTTCTGCTCTTTCAACCCCTGGGGGCTTCTCCTTGTTTTGAAAACTATTTTTATCATGCTTTATAGTATTCTTCAAATTCCTTGGGCCTTTGTATATGCCAGCCTTGACCAGTTTGCTTGGCATACAATCTTATCCTCATGCGTTTCAAACATCCATGCGAGTACACAAAGCTTCCCCATGGATTTGGCACTATCCCTAAGAGATGCAACCTGACTTTTATAGCAGGCAGCTTGGACAGTGGCTGGGAACAATCTGTGCTTCAAAACAAGAACTGAGAAACACAAAAATAACATGAACCCAATTGCAATTTTGACACTTTTAGAACCGTGTTACCTTTTTTTCCAACATCTCCTGTGACATCTCAGTCCCCTCATACACAGTGTGCCCCACTGGCTGAGAAGGCAGCACAACACCCTGCATCCACTGGATCCACTGGATACTGTCAGGAACAAGCTGTGCATTCTCAGGTTTATAAAAAATGTGGTTAGTAACACAGCTCTACATTTAAAAGAAAGCAAAGCAMCACAGTAGAGATAGGCCTATTTCTTTCAGAAATTATAAATCAGACTTACAAAAATATGGATTTGAAATGYATTTATAGTTAGGGAATTATTTTGATGAGGTTTTTGCATAATCAGAAACATGACTGAGACACATTTTGCAGGTTTTTGGGGGATAGAGGATTAGACGTAGCCTATATAATAATTTATCTCTAGGAGCTGCACTTCAGCAAAATAGCAAGCACAAAGAAATAACTGGCAGAAAYTGGGAGGGGAAAATTCTATTCTTCTAAAAAAGTACTTGCTATAAATACAAAAACTCTGAGGTAATAGSGAGTCTTTCCTAATTAAAGACTGCAAACTGCTTGCCTAGAAATGAATATGCTTCTTGATAGTTACATGTGATATAAAGTAGAATTATTAGTTGCTAGCATCAATATCATCAGCAATCTTAGATGGGATTGTTTACAGAATAAAACATTAGACCACTGCTCAGGAACTGGCTTAGCATTGGAGAGCAGACGGTGAACTTTTGTATGTTCTTTTATAGTTATTATTTTCCTTTTCCTTTTCTGTCCTGTGAAAGTGTACTTATCTCAACCTGTGAGTTTTACCTTCTTGCTGACTCTCTGCCCCATTCCACTGGAGGCAGTGAGCAAGTGGTTATGTGGYGTTTTAGCTTCAAGACTGACTTAAACCAATGGCAGAATCCTTTGTCTCTTCTTTAATCACAGAATGCCACATAGACACCTTTTGGGATGTTCAGGCAAATTGCACACTGAAGTGCAAAAGGCCCATAAAACCACCCTGTCCAAACTTCCATACTAGTAAGATAACTCTTTGACACAGAAATTGTTGAATCTTTCTTCTCAAGCAAGTATTATTTCATTAGCAATTAGTAACATCTGAAAAGGACCACTGAAAATAATTTTATTCACAGATGACAAAAATATCTCAGGAACCTTACAGACATGCTCCTTTAAGATTGTTTTATAAGCATCTTTTCTTGGTCCCTCTTGACAAGCAGCTTGACTTTCTGGCAGGATCTATTCCAACTGCAACAGAACTTCTTCACTGAGATTCCCCCATTTTTACAATTTTTTTTATTTTTTTTTTTAACTTGGCCAGAAAGAAAGTTGTTTTGCAGCTCGGCTGCCTAGTTGCCATCTTGCTTAACAGTAGCAAGATTGAGAGCAAATAAACTCAAACCTTCCTAATCTCTCCTGGCCTTTTTTCAGCACCTCGTGCTTTGGGCTGAGTGCCACAGGCTTGTGGCAAACTTTCTATTTGCTCATCTCAGAAAATGTTTCACTACACAGGCACTTGCTGRGCCTTGCGGTTCCCACATCTTTTGGAGTCATTTGGCGTCACAGGGAGCAAGTTTGTTCTTGATGAGACATCTGTCCTGGGTAAGCTCCAGAACTGAGATACTGCATTATTCATTCAGACAGAGTGGATAATAATCCTGTAGTGACATTTGAAGCCTTGCAGGCCTATTTTCTACTTAGTTTTTACTTTAATCTCATATTGCAGTGGGTGGAGGCCTGGGAATCTTACCAGAATGTTSCAGTCACTTTCCTTGTTTCCCATGCTGTGTTACAACAGGCAGGTTGTGTCGGGCACACAGTTGGAGTCACTCTGCAGCTGCTCACTGACCATGTCACTTCTACAGAAGAGGATGGAGTCCTTTATTTCCATTCTGTGCATTGTGATTTGAGGCAACAGTGTCCTCTCCTGATGTTCCCACCTCAGGCAGAATCTTTAAGAATTCTGCAGCGTCAAGTACTAAACATGTCTAGTTACCAGCCAGTTGATCAGGAGATGCTACAAATTTTGTTAAAATACCCYTGGACTTAACAAAAACTTGTTTAATGCATTTTCCAACATCATTGGTTGAGATAATGGCCTACTGAATACTTGGGGAAAAAATATTTTTATATTAAATTGATTTTGAAAAAAGATTATTCTTGAACAAATGTACAAGTTTATTACCTAAATTAATATAGTGAGTGTTAGCAAAAGAAAGATTTAAATTAGCTAATTGGCTAGCAYGATTTAAAATTTAAAGATTTGGAATAAAGCTAACAGCCAATAACTGCCAGAATCTCTTTACAAAAATGAACTCAACAGGAAAAACAGATCCCTGGAAATGTTTGCTGTGGCTTGATGTGTTTTAATCTCTTCCCATTTGTTCCAACCTTAGTGAATAAAAACTAATACAAAGGTACATCTAAAGAAAATGGATTTTATTCTGAGACATGGAATTGAAATAAATCCCAACCACAAAATTAAGACATCTGAAAATTCCAGATCAACACGTAGAATTTAAAGGGAACAGAAAATTTTACTTCTGGGAGAAAAATATATGGACATCTATGCTGAACATAATTTCCAGGGAAGYCCCAATAGTATTTTTACAAACAACCTCTTTATAACATATACATAAGATCCAATATAACCTTTTAATTTTAAATGTGAAAGCATGTTGGGGAAAGACATGTCCTGATCTTAGACATGGACACAGGTAGTTTTGTTTTCCTTCTGAAGTGTATATACATAAAGATACTAACACAAACTGATAATAGTACCAGTATAGCTGAGGTTCTCTGCTATATTCTAGACAGCCAGACTTGTTTATGAGAGGAAATAAGGGCAGTACTTAAAGCCAAATACATCCTTAATACATTGATTTTGAAGTCAATGTCATCTGATGCTGCCACCAAGTAACTCGTGGCACCTCAAAAACTTTTGCTTGGTTATAGCTAGTTTCCTTGAAATATCAGGTCCTGAAGACGTGGAGTTTTGTATCTGGGAACACGTAGTCCTGATAATAAGCAAACTATTAGGTGAAAAAAAATATTTTTTTTCAATTTCTGCTGGAGTTTTCTGCAACTCATTGAAAAGCAGAACACAACTTTAATAAAACAGTATGAATATTCAAATAGTATGAGTTATCTGGTCAACAAAAAAACATTCACATAGTTTCCTGGACTAAAGTTAGTATTCTTGAGGACAGAGCAAGCTAAATGCAGCTTCATGTTATTAATTCTGGTCTAAGGACATATTAGACCTGGTGCTGTRCTTGAAAAACAATTTAACTGAATAWGTTTCAGTCTTTCAAAATAYAGTTTTTATATCAATGTTCTGTATTTCCTCAGTGGTACAACTCAGCTCCTGTGTTCTTTTACCTTAAACTTTTACATAGCACATATCTAGTCATCCTCTGTACTGGAACCAGACCAGACCTATTGAACAGTAATTATTCYCTGACTACAGACATGGCAGTGTGTTGAATGAACAACCTTGAGGTGAACTGGACTGTCAGCTACCAACAGCTGCTTCAGACACAGCAACTCCACAGCTTTGTAAGATCTTGGTATTGTGGATTTATAGAACAGATTCACAATGAAAACATTTCTAACTGTGAAGTTTAATTCTGTCTGAAAGGCTGTAATTGTTTAATAAATAGTCCTCGATTTACTGGCATTCACTTACTGTTTGGCAGACTTTGAGAGAGAAAAGCAGTGTAAGACATAGGTGTCTCAGACAGCAGACTGACCGCTATGAGCAGAGCCTCAGAAAGCTGGGACTGTTCAGCCTGTGGAAGAGAAGGGTGGGAGGGTTGGAGGGATCCTTAGTCCATAAATACCCAATGGGAAGGGATKAAGAAGACTTCATCAGAAGATGGGAGGGAACTCAGTGGTTCCCTGAGAAAGGATGAGAGTTAATGGGCATAAACAGAAAGACAAAAAAATCCACGCAAACTTAAAGAAAAATGTTTTCATTGCCAGAGTGGTCAAACACCAGAGCAGACTGCTCAGGGAGGTAATGAATTCTCCATCCTTGGAGATACTCAAAGCTCACCGGGCCTTAGTTTTGGGCAGCTGGCTCAGGGTGGCCCTGCCTGGGCAGGGGGTTGGACTGGATGACCTCTGAGGTCCTGCTAACCAGTCACTGAGAGGGGTGTGACTTAGCTGGGAAGGAATGCTCTCTTCCCAGATAAGCRCTCCTGCAAAATATTTACGGTCAGACACAATTCAAAGCAACTGACTGATCRTACACGAAGCGTTGTTCCCGAATTGGTGGCTGCTAGTCAAAAGGTCCGTCCAAAATTTTTTAATTGTCTGATTTCTGTCAATTTTTCCATGTGCGTCTCAGGAGGCCCCGTGAGGGGGCTGCCGTTCCTGAGGGGCACAGCAGGGCGCTGCGGGCCGGGAACCTCCCGCAGCGGCCCCGCAGCGCGGAGCGAATCCCCTGAGGAATGGCAGCCCTCTCACGGGGACACGGGGCCGCGGAGCTGCCTCGCGCCGCCTTCCCCCACCTCGAGCCCGTGCCAGGGCGGGGAGCCCGGCCCTCCCCGGGGGAGGCGGCGCAGCCCGCACCCCGCATCCTCCTGCGGGAGCGGGGGCGCGGGGCCGCGGGGCCGCGGCAGCGCCGGCAGGAGGAAGCGACGCCCCGCTCCACTCCCCTCCGCTTCTCTCCTCTCCCTCCTCTTTGCTCACCCCGCTCGTCCCTCCTCCCTGCYGGTGCTGGCGGCGGCTCCTCCTTCCGCGTGTGACCCGGTGCCGCATGTGAGCGAGGAGGAGGGACCGTGCGGCACGGGCCCCACTGTGGCGGCGGCGGGAGGAGGAGCGGGAGCCGGCGTGCGGTGTCTCCCCGCAGCCTCATCGCTGGGCCCCGGCGGCGCTCCCCATGCCCGTGTGGTGCTGCCGCTGCTCCCTGGCCGGTCACTTCAGGTGAGGCGGCGGTGAGGCGGCGCGGGAGCCGGGCGGCGGGCGGGGGCGCGGGCAGGACGGGAACACCGGCGGGGCTGCGGCCTCCGCGGGGCTGCGGCGGCGAGCGCGGCGCTGCCCGGTCCCGCACGGCCCCGCCGGGGAAGGGATGGCGGCGGCGGGGCCCGGGCGGGCGTGCCGTGACCTTGGGCAGCGGCGAGGCGCAGCCGGGCCGGGGGCAGCCCGCGCCCGCCGATGGTCGGTGTCGCTCCGGGGTTCGCAGCGCTGCAGCGCCCGGGATGCCGGCCCCGAGGGGCACCGCTCCGCCCGCTCACCTGAACGAAATCCAACAGCCTGTCAGCGGTAAATTCCCTTCTGCAAGTGTCAGCTTGAGACCAAATTCAGATTCCTTTTATATAACGAGTTTTCTGTTAACCGCCCACCACAGTCAGGTTTTTTTCTTTTTTTTTTTCTTTTTTTTTTTTTTTTTCTGAAAGCACGCAGTGTATTCTGGCATCTTTCAAAACGGGTACCTGGAAAAGGTACCATTTATTTTAATAACTTGCAGCAAATTACGAGTGGTTATTAAATTATTATTATTAGCTTTTTCAAATGAGAGAAAAACTGTTATGTGTATGTTGCATTTTTTCTCTTCGTGAGTTTTTAAGAAAAAATAAAAAGCAAACCCATGGATCCACATGTTTGTACTTGTTTGGAATYTGGGCGGTTGAATGTAATCCCCCAGGTTATTTGAGTGACCAATATAAGATAAATTAGGCATTGGTGTTGGAACTGACTCATCTTGTSCTCACTTGGATGTCTGCAGGACTAGAGCCGTAGGTAATTGCGTCAGGTCCCTACCACTGCAAAGCTGTCTACTGTGAGTTTTATCGAGATAAAAACTGCTGGTACTTGTTGGCTTTCAGTATTGTTCAGAGGTTAGGAAGGTGGTGGCCCCTAACTTCAGATCTTGCTGGGTTCTGGTATGATGTTTTTGCAAAGGAAGAACGTGCTGCTGACAACAGTCCTTCGTATGCACTGCATTTTGTGTGCAGGTGTTCCTGTGCAAAGAATGAGAAACTGCTCATTGTGTGCAGATGTTCCTATGCAAAATCACCAATTTGGTAGTTTGTGATACACGAAGCTACACAGAAGCAACATTTTTTTTTTTGAAAGATTCTTTTGAAGCTACAGCATTGTGCGTATATCTCTTAAAAGAAGTTTTGAAATGTTTCTTTTGGTTTTATGTTCCATCAAGCACAGTGAGTATAATAAACCCACATTAAAGCATGCATGCTCCCCTTAAGCCTGTCTTTTGCAAAACATAAGGTAGTATTGCCTTAGTCAACTTCGAGCAAAGGCTGGAAAATAAAACAGTCTACCTGCTCTGTAGCAGAGGTGAAAAAAATCAGTATGATAGTTAGATATCCTCTCTGACTCCTCGTCTTCATCTAACTCACACTGTTTGGATGTTAGGTGTCTGCAAGAGCTAATGTATAACTGTAATCAAACAGTAAGCAAGTAATTTGGGGTTTTTTGTTGGGTTTTTTTTGTTGTACTGTAGGAAATAGGGATATCAAGTACTTTACAAACAAAATGTAACCTCAGAATAGCTCCGCACCCATTTTAACAATGCCATTTGAGAGATGTGTTACAGAATGTGCTACCGCTGTTGTTACTGCCCAGCTCTGTCTCCAGTTTACTTCAGACTTCCCCATGGAGGAAAGGCTTTTGAAACAGAATCTTGGGTTCTGTGGGAGGCAATACATAGTGTATGTGGCTTCTTGAAGGCCCTGGGAATTGGATCAGCATCTTATAGTTTTGATCCCGTGTAGAAAATAATTGTTGAAATACTAGAATAGCTTTAAGATACACCAAGTCTTAGAAAATAGATAAGAGGACTTATATTTATTATTGGTAATTAATCATGTTTATGAAGAGAAAAATTTTTAGAAATTTTTCTAAAAAAAGTCCCCCTGTTGATAGGAGTATTGTTAATTAAAAAGTGGTTGTCCGTACTTTACAAAAGACTTGACAAAATAACTGCAGTAACAAACTATTTTTGACTCTGTCTTTCTAGCTAGACTGGTAGTTTGTGTGCTTCTTCAATGACCTGGAAAGGTTTCAGAAAGGACTTCTAAATAATTAAACATAAAACATTGTAAGACAAGTCTTTGTATTCTAGAAGCACATCTAGACAGTGAAGAGTTACAAGAGAAACTTCAGTGTATTCTTCAGAGAAATAGCTGAAAAATCTAGGAGAATGGTTAGTGGTGAAAGCAGTCTGCTGTGCAGGAGCTGACCTGACTACATGGCAATTCCTTCTGTAAAAACTGTTAACAGGGGTAGGATGGGTTATGTGCAGGGCTTAAAGCGATCACTTCACAAGGATCCATCCTCACACCACTGCCAACTTTAACCAACTTCACTTCTCTCTGAATGGAAATTTGTTGAGGTGAAGTCCCGTGTGCTGCTCAGCCAGCAGGAAGGGATATGAACACTGCTGTTGTTCCTTAGCTGCTCCTTGAGGCTTTGTCTGGCCTTAATGTTGTTAATTGGCTAGGCAGTGTATATCTCCTCATTTGATAAGGATAATGAGGAATGAGTTCTACTGTGTGTGGGATCAAAATAATGCTTGTGGTTATACTTTGGCTTTGTATAAACTGAGATTAGAAATCTGCACTTCTGCAGAGCCATCTGTGCCTTTTTGTTATCCTTCTGTAGACTTGCTAGGAGAAAGTGGACTTTTAAAAAAATCTTCTGTTAGAAAAGCTGTGCTGAAGAGTAAAATTGTGTAGATTGGATAAAACATATCTGTTTTGGTCTCGATTTTGCCAGTTTCGTAGCTCTTAAAGTAAAACATCAGAAGCAACTATTTTTGAAGAGACTGTTCTGACAACAGTTCACTGGTTCATTTTAGTTTTTTCCCATCTGTCCTTCTTAATTAGAACTTACAGCGGCACTGAAACCGAAGGACAGCTTTTGAATTCCTTTGTTCAGTACTTTGGTGACAGCCTTGGGAGGAAGATTAAAAGAATGCCTTTAATTGAAGAAACTGTTCTGCCTGGGGACTCCCTTCTTACTCTGCCTGTAGTAATAATAGGTGAGTTTTTTCACATTTTTAAAGATCCACTGTCACTGCCATTGCCTTTATAGACCTGCTGCATGAAATAATTTATCATTAAATAACTAATGCTTAGGACCCTTACAGTGAAGCTGTTTATTAGAGTGATACAGTTGTTCTAATTAACAACAGTAGTATTATATTAATAATATAATACTTGTTTGAGTATATTTGAACTCAAATTGTGCTTTGAAAAAAATGAGCTGCATTATTTGGCTGCAGATATGGGAGTATTAACGGAAGAGCTGTATTGATTCTAGTGTTGATAGCATAGGGTTTGATTAATGTGATATGTCTGTTTCTGTATGCATGGAGGTTGTTGATGGTACACCAGTAGAAATCTGTGGGGTCGTGTGGGAGAGTGAAAAGCATAATGTAAAGTGTGTGCTCTATGTTGGTTAGGTGCTAATCTCTCATTAATTGCCTTTTTGCRTCCATCACTAATGTCTAAATATTCTCCCATCTTTTCCAAAATGAATCCAACTCAATTCAGCTAGTTTAAAATAATAAACTGTAGTCTTGACTGAACACTTAAGGGCTTGTCCTTGTAAAATGACAGGATAATAGAGGGAGGAGGCTCCATAGGTACACAACTTAATTGAGAGTGCCAGCATAATGTGTATTGGGCCAAGGTTTTTCAACAACARCTGGTCACCAGCTCATTATTGCCATGACTTCATGAGAGGATAAAGAAAAGATTTGAAGTAAAGAAGGTTTTCAATAATCTAGTCCAAAGCTGTTGGGACTAAAGCAAGTACCTACCTGCAAACATGCAGAGATCTTGGAGATTGATATTGCAACATAATTGTGTTCACAGTAAGTCTCCACAACTTTGAAAAACTGGTGTTTGTACAGTGCCTGTTCTCAAAGCTCTCTTTATGATAGTTTAAAATAGTGCTCATGAAGCAGACTTACATGTATGTGACAGACGTGAATCACTTGATCAGTTCGCAGTTGAAGAGAATGGTGTCCTGGCATTTTGTCAGCCTTAGTATAGGTTTGTCATATGGTTTATGACTCAGTTTCTGCTGTTTAGTTTTGCAAATATGCATTATGCAAATACCTGTGCTCAATACTTACTTTGTCTAGAGCAGCTTTCTGGGTGCTGCCACCAAACACAGCTGCCTTGACCACTTCTCCATCATCCAAATGCTTCTTCACAGACGTATTTGAGATGTCTTGCAAGCTGATCTTCTCCATTGAGAGCCTATTATCACTGAGGAGCCTTCAAAGGGACCTAAAATGATTTGATAATATAATAGAGGAGTATGAAAATAGTTGTCATSCCCCCCTTACCCCCCCATATATAAACACCCTCTCTACTGGTTTAATAACTTCTGTTATACTTTCTTCTGTGGGAAGAAACAGATACATTCCGTTGGGGSTGAACAATTTCATGCTGAAACTCTTTAAGTTCAGAGCATGTTCTGTGCTAAACATTTTCATCTTCTGCACTAYTTTTGATCATTACTATGTCAAATGTTATCACTTCTCATCCAAATAACAAGGCTGTTATGATACTTGAATATTTGCTTTAAATTTAGACACATAATGTAAAGGTGACTTTACTATAGTTTGCTGTTGATCAAGAGAAGATTTTGCTATTATTCAAACTTCTAACCACTCCTTAAATGAATAAGGCCAYGGGGTTTTTGATTATACTGATTGTACAACTAAAGTCTGTGTAATAGTAATTGCAGTCAGAGGTCTTATTGGAGGCACTGTGTGTAAATTAAGAACAAAAACCTTAGGTATTAATTTGTCAATTCAAAAAGATTTTTTTCTCTTTTTCCCAAGAATTTSCTGAGAAAGTCATAGCAAGTCTAAATGCAGACTTTGCAGCTGAACCTTCATCCTGTGTGCTCTTGACAGCATATCCTGAAGAGATATATCCTTTCCCTTGGATTCAGTCTGCTTAAAGAATGGAAACTGGGTTTGGATCAGCTCTCTGGATGGTCCCAGAGAAGTTCAGGGAGCTCAGTGGCAGTAATTCACCTTAACATCACAGAATCACTAGRTTGGAAGAGACCATCAAGGTCATCGAGCCCAACCCATGCCCCAACACCTCAGCTAAACCATGGAACTGAGTGCCACATCCAGTCTTTTTATAAACACATCCAGGGATGGTGACTCCAACCCGCCCCCCCCCCCCCAAGCAGACCATTGCTTTACTTTATCACTCTTTCAGTAAAAAACTTTTTCCTAATAGCCAACCTATATTTCCCTTGGCACAGCTTGAGACTGTGTCCTCTCATTCTGTCAGTTGCTGGCTGGTGAAAGAGACCAACCCCCACCTGGCTCCAACCTTTCAGGAGGTTAYAGAGAGTGATAAGGTCACCTCTGAGTCTCCTTTTCTCCAGGCTAAACCCYAGCTCCCTCARTCGTTCCTCACRGGGTTTGTGTTCCAAGCCCCTCACCAGCCTTGTTGCCTCCTCTGGACACGCTTCAGCATCTCARTGTCCTTCCTAAACTGAGGGGCCCAAACTGGACACAGCACTCCAGGTGTGGCCTCACCAGTGGCAGGTACAGGGAAAGAATTACCTCCCTGCTCCTGCTGG